>ML793347.1:160422-175863 GCA_009831015.1 Picea engelmannii | reverse complement strand
AAGAGGGGAGGGGAGGAAGAAAGGGGGAATGCTTAAGGGAAAGATATCCCAAAGGATCTAAGGATCAAGAAAAAGTGGAAGGTGGAGGTGGGGGAGAAGGAGAGGGGACCGGGTGAAGAGGGGTTCAGGGGGGACATTGTAATTAATGGGAACAAAATGGGGAGGGATGTTAATGTCAGTATCTCAGAGAGAAAACTAATCAGGAATAATATTTCCTATCTCATGGGGAGGAGAAAGGGAACAATGATCTGGATTATTTTCGGCACGAAATGAGAGCAGAGATATAATAAAGAAATGCACAGAGATATCGCAGAGATTCAATAATATAACAGAAATGTATCAGATATGCAACCATAAACACAGATATACAGTAATATACGATTTCTATTAATGAAAGAAATGTACAAAGACTGTAAAATACAGAGTGAAAGACTCGCTAGAATGGTGGCAACTTATCTATGAGAAGAGATGTGACGGCTACTCGCATTCGCAAGAAGATGGTTACAATGAGGCTCTGAAGGCCCTTTTACAATAAACGGGAATTCCAAAAGTCCTAGACATCCAAAAACCTAACCCTAGGAGATGAAGTGCCAAAAGTCATGTGGGCCCCGTTTGGGTAAGTTAGTACATCAACTTCCCAGGATGGTAACTTTTGCATACGATCTTTGTTTTAGGCGTATGATAGCTCGTTGGAAAGGTATCGTCGAGGAGATTCGTTTTGGGGTCTCAATTATGCCTTTAGCTATAATTGAGAACCTTGATTTCGAAAAACCTTCATTTAGGCCCTCAAAATGGCCCCAGAAGTTAAAACATGCTAAAAATAGTAAATTGTCAAAATTGCCAGAAAGTTGTTTTGAGCCAGTTGGAAAAGGTGGGTGGCCACCGATATCCACCTGGATCAAACAGTCTGTACCTTGTGAAGTTTTTTAGACTTGAAATTCATCGGCCTGGCTTGTAGGTGCCACTGCTTTCAGTCCTAACTACACATGATCTTGATGTCCATCCACTTCTGAAACCTCCATCAGTGTCGTGTGCCAAATCATAGGTTTCCTTCACCAAATATTTTTGGGGAATGGAAATTATGGTTGCATGCCGGTGCATTGAGTGCGAATGTGCCCTATCTCATGGCATCCATGGCACCGAAACGACAGATGAAAATAATCAACGTTTTATTTCCATATTTTCTTCAAAAAAACAATGTCCAAGGACCCAACTAGTCCACCATGTACATCCACCTCAATTTGTATCCAAGCCCACTTGTGATCCTTTTTGGTAGCGTAATTTGGTTTTAGGCCCACGAAAGTACCCAATTTGTTTCCAATGGCTCAGAGGGCATCAAGATTCCAAAAGGCCAGAGGTAGTCATGGTAGAATGGCCTAAACTTGCAAAATAGAAATGTGTTCTTTTGATGGATTGAAATCTATAGACCATGGTTTTAGGGTAAGGCCAAAGGGTCCCCAAGTCCAGGGTTTTCCCAAGATAAAATTGCAGTGTGATTTTTCCTGAAGAATGAATGCAATCCATTCCCTAACCAAAGTATGTGAGATTGGTACATACCCTAAGAGTGGTAATCAGTGTTCTTAGATCCAAGAATGGAGATCTTTGTCCCCAAGTTTTGCCCAGAGAATATTCCCACCAATGTTAGGCCTGCAAATTGTAGCACGTCTGCAACATGAATGTCTTGGCCAACCACCATTTGGACTGCAACCTTCTTTTCCTTGATATACTTATGAGAGGGTATGACACTCCTATGTGACTGAGGAAAACCTATATCTGGGAGAGGCCCTGCCCCCGGGAGACAATTTGCAAGATGTGAGAGACTAGAGGTAGGAGGAGGAGCATAGGGAGGAAGGTTAGTCGGTAGAGTCGATCCTTTTTCTATGGGAGAGGAGGGAAAGAATGTGCAAGAAATATCGAAATATTGATCAACATCCCTATGATTTGATATTGGTAGTAGGGGTTGATCCCCTCCCACACGCATGTAATATTCAACCTCAACATTCTTAAATCCAACTGTGGGAGAAGGAGAAGGCAGGGAAGGAATCAACTGATGATGTCGAAACTCAATATTAGAACAGAAAGCTCCTGCATGTGATGGGGAGGGACCGTAATTAGGGAGATCTTTTGTATCCTTCTATCTCTCCTTTCAATTACTTTGGCAAGGAATGAAATGACAGATGTCTCAACACATTAGGTCAACTTCTCGGAGAGGGAGGAAAAAAATGGTGGATGGAAAGATGAATTGGGAGAGATAAAAAAAAACTACAGGTCCCTAAGGCCCCCGCACCTAGGACTCATGCGAGGGTTTGCATGACCACAAACTAGAAACCTCACCTCTAATGTAAAAAAAATTATGGTTTACCGCAGACTAGAAACGTCATCTCTAATGTAAAATTTGTTACAGCTATATATATATATATATATATATTGTATGACTATCAAGGGATGTAAATTTGTTATAGGCCTATGGTTTTCAAGCCCATAGGGGATTTCTTTGGTGAAAATATTTATGTTACAATGTGGATGGAAAAGAAAAGTGAAACTTGAGGATTTAGATGTCACTTCTTAGGCATGCGACATTCCTCCAAACCTAGGATAAAGTGTGAATAAAAAAAATAAAAATAAAAATTGAGGATGTTGAATACCATAATATTCCTAATCATGAGGGAATGCAAATCATGTGGTTATGTAATTTGTAAGTTTGTACGGTGATCAATTTCCATGAATACATTTGAAGAATGGTAATGTGGGGTGCCTGAGGAGGCACTATCCTAATACGCGAAGTATTCAAGAACTTAGAAAAATAAGAAGAATTTTTTTTGGATAACTCAAGAAGATGGAATTACCCCTTCCATAATAATGGGATCTTAAAACAAGATGAGCATGCAATAAATTTGAAACTAGATCTACCATTGGAGAAATTACAAGTTCTACACTTGCAGATAGTAATATGAAGATTTATGGCCATATTGTCATCCCATGTAATAATCACAATTAGAACTACCATGATGATAAAATTGGCTCTAAAAGTTTAAATATAATTTGATGTATGTTAATGTTACATGACTCTATTTTGAGAGGGCCCACAATTTATGGAAAAAGCAAGATTATTAATGAAAGATTAGAAACCTGAACACATGCGATTTCAATTAATTGGCGGTAGTGGTCATCAGCATAAATACTACTAATTCATGTTCATGTAGTTGTTATCTATTCGTATTTTATATCCCTAGACTAAATTTGTCATTTAAGTTAGTAATTTTTAGTCGTGTCACTTAAAATTGCTCAAATTTGGTAGTATTTAACTTTAAAAATTGTCGTGACTAACTTTTTTGGTCATGTAGTCACTAATTACCCATTTTTTACTAGTGTATTTTAGACACACCCAATTGATGATTCAAACTTTCACTATCATATTCAAGTACTTGAATGTACACATGCCAATGGTTGGAGAACAAAACTAGTTATTTCATGTTGGAAATAACTTTAGATATCCTCCTCCTCTTCCCACCCACACCAACCTCAAACAATCTTGACTTCAATTTCAAACTCTCCACACTTCCAAAGTGAAGCCTCTAAACTACCAAAGTGAAACATTTTCAATGATTATTTGTTGGAGGAAAAAGTAATTAAATCGATTTCAATGGTTGGTTGTTGGAGTGAAAAGTAAGAAAAACAATTTGTGTTATCGACAATATGGGGAAGGTAGTTTGTTTGATTTGGTTTAAAAGAACTGCACCTATCCTATTCATTAAAGTAAAGGGAGGAAGTGCTTATTTTTTTAAGGAAAGAGAGGAAGTGGGAGAAGCAACAAGCCTTGTGTTTGTGTGTGTGTGTCCCATATTACACAGTCTCAAATCATTTTCCTCTTCCTCCATAGTTTCAAAAACAACATTGATCACTACTTTAAAACTTAAAAGACCACATAAATATGTAGAATTGAGCCAATATTAGTTGAAATTAACTTCGTAGACCTTTTTTACCTATGTAATACATCCCTATATGAAGGATGGTGTTTATGGAGATGAATAAATACAATGAAAAATATTTTAGACCTTCCTGAAGTTTGAAATTGCAAAATTAACATGAGTTGTTACATATTTGAAATTTCAAATTTTTAATGGATTTAGGTGAACCAGATAAATATGTTTGAGTTGTAAAGAGGTATATAGTATGTACTTCCCATTGACTTCCAAGGTTTGAGAGAATACATGAATAAACATATTAGACTCTATTGTTACCCACCTAGGTCCAACCTTCCTTATGCTTAGGCCAGTCCATTTGAGAAAGTTCCAACCACTATTATTGAATATCCTTTTTAACCATCAATGCGTAAGCGAAACTTTAATAGGTTGATATTAACAACCTTCTTATTGAACTTGTGTTTCCATAAGAGTATGTTGATTGATTCCTTCAAGTTCATGGATAGGTTGATATTTACACATATGCACTTGGTAGGTCAATAGGCCATACATCATAAGAAGTTAATGGCAGCTAAGCTTCCTTATTAAAGCCACCGAATTATTCATAGATTTCTAGTGTGGTAGAGGTTGTTTGGGAAACTTATTTATATGGTACAAAGAGTATTGGATTATTCCTTGGGTATATAGTTTTCATCTCGACAGGATAAATCTATTGTGAGTGTTTCAACAAAGGACTTTAGAGTGGTGAATATCTTTGGAAAATTGAAAGGAAAATAAACCAGTGTTAAAGTTTCTAATGCTTATGATCCTCTAACTCTATGTTTATCGAGTTTCCATTAAATTATCCTAGTGATAATTCTCCTTAGGAAATACCCAATATGGGAATATTTATACAAATTATCAGTATTTTTGAATGCTTGTTCTTAGTATTATAATATCGAAACTATCCACAAAACCAATAAACTTGGAAATATGACAAGAAGCGATGTTCTCGTGGAAGACTTTTTGTACAGAGTTTCAAGCCATTTCTGCTACTGCTACCTCCTTTCCACTGTAATAGTTGCATGCAAGTACAAAGATCATATTAGGGACATTATAAGAAATCCTAAAATAATTGTATAGAACATTCATGTTACATAGACTACGAGACCACTATCCTAAAATTTCCTTGGGTCTTTTTCTACTTGGATCTTGGCATTTTGAAAAACAATATTGGTGATTCTTAACACTACTTCTTAGTGACCACTTTCTTCATTATTAGTACATTGATAGTAAACTCCATCAAGTTGTAGATTGTTTTTTTTCTAGATAGGCTTCCACATATGATAAGCATATAACCAATCAAAATTAATCATGAGTTATACCTAGTATCATTTGCAAGTTGTTAATAGTTTTTTTCACCCCAATCCCCACATCAATGCAACTTATAGCATACTTATGCTTGATCGCTCCCCATATTGGCACAATTTTGTAACAAAGATCAAATTATTGAACTCTTTGTTGTCTTGTGGTAATGCTTGCATTTTCAACTAGACATTATACTCGGCATGGGCTCTATTATTCTCTGGTTATTTTCAACTTTAATTCTTTTTGTTTTTGGCCAAGAAAAAAAAAATGTTTTAATCAAGCCTCAAATGGGAAGTCTTATATATACAAGAATGTTGGAGGATCTGTTAAGGTATATGACAACCCACTAACTCATAATTTTTCAAAATTCTTCCTACTAGAGATATTTAACATTGCAATACAAGTGAAAATGATTATTTCCTAACTACTAGATGCCATAATAAGCATAAGGTAAAACAAACAAAAACATTACTTTAGATTCCAGTAGATGCAAAGAGATAGAAGGGCATGTTATTCACTGGGTCTAGTAAGAGGACGATTGATATTATGATCTCTATGCAAATTGATTTTTAAACTATTTCATGCAGTAGCCTATCCAGCTTACCCTTTAGCGGGTTGGTGATTGTTATCCCCATTATGTGGATAACTAAGGAGATTATGTCTCGAGGCCCTTGGGTTGTAGATATGGAGTGCCAAGAGACTACATGTCTAGCAGTATCATTTTGCATAGATGGAGACCCTTCTCACCACCAAAGAGGTTGTACATTTTCAAATGGCATCCACCACACCATCTAGCTTTCAAAAGGCAGTGGGCCTTGCTCCATGAGGTACAATTCAGTATTATGGTGAGCATCATTTCAATATTTGAGGCATTTAAGTATGTTGTATCTTATATTGATTTAGATTTCATGATATATGCTTGGACATTATTCCTTTTTCCCTACTTCACCTTGGTGGTTGACATTGTGCCCTCGTAAGTGGTCTTCCTTGGGGATGGTTTTTCTACCGGGAACTCCCTTGAAGAGCCATCGTACCATTCCCTACCATAATTACCAATTTCCATCACTATTTCCCCCCATTTCCTTATCTCTTGGGATTTTAGGGTGTATTGACCCAAGAAGGGGTTGTCCCTCATTCTATGGGAAGAAGGGGATGAAGGCCCAGAGGGATTGATGTTGGGTAAAAGATAAAATACTATGTATAAACCTTCTAGATGCTTCACCCAGGGATCACCCAAGAAAGAAATGAAACACTTATCTTTGAGAAAAGGGGGACCCACAAGAAATATGATTAAGAATGCTTAAAAGGCTAGTTGGAGGATAGGAGGTCCCATCACGAGCTGACCTATCATGTCCATGAATATCTAGTGGTATGAAATTATCATCATCTAGTCACCAAGCCAGGGTAATGGATTTTAGTTGCATGGTTGAGAGAAAGGAGGTCTCATCACGAGCCATCCTTCTCATTTCCTCTAGGTATTTTTGGGTGACACTGTCATTATATGGTCACCACGTCAGGGTGGTGGCCATCAAATTTTCCTTAGATTTATGAAAGACACAAAGAATGGAAAAATAATGGGATTCAAAAAAGTGCATTGCAAATGAAGGTACCACACACCTTCTACAAATACACCCATGAATGAGACATTGTGACATTTTGTATGTCATGATCCCTATGCCCATTGAGTCTTGAACCTAACCACTTCACCCACTTTACATGGCTTAGAGAGGGATCTCTTGGAAACTCTTATTGACCTAGGGAAAGATATACCATACAGGACACCTCGTCAAATCTCCCATATTCAAGCTTGACAAGTCGCATAATGTCATTGAGCACTTAATTGTTTGACATAGTAATCTTTGATGCACATGCTTAGGTGGCTCATTTATTGATCGGATTCACTTGTCATGATGTTATGACTTGATATCCTTGGATGACATGCTTATTTGACTTTGCAGGACCTAGTTGGTAGATAGCTTTGGAAGAAAAAGCCTAGCTTGGGCTTCCATGGGGCTTGAATCCCACAGGTGGATGCCAAGGGCCCACATGCCGGATGAGAGAGATCAAACTTTGAAGGCATAGAAGGTGACTTGGACGACATAATCTATCCCCCACATGCCAAATGTTTTTCCTAGGAGAGGTAAAATTTCACCTTTAGAGGCATGACATCACTTAGGGGGGTTAGGGTTTGGTGGTGAAGTTGACATGTATTGGAACAAGGATGTTTTGAGGGGCTTGAGTCTCTGACCATGAAGGAATCTATTTGGATGCTTGAAATGTGGCTCTAGGAAGCCTTTCTACACTCCTCCATCACCAACGACCTTCTCCTAGTGCTAAAACATCCCCTAAAGGGGTGACGTCCTTATAACTAGGGATTTTTTTTGTGCAAAAGTGAAATAAAAGTGAATTGTTTAATATCAATATGTAACAGGGGCAAGATTGGGGTTGTTGACCCCTAGTCTTGTAGTTTACCCTTAATTATGTGGACAAACTATCTTAGTGACTATACGTATAAATAAGAGATCATAAGATCTCATTTTAACATAACTCTCCCTCTTGTGAGAAGTACTTGGACTGAAATTTTCACTACACTTGGAGTATTTTGCCTTTTGTGATATGGAATAATGTTTTTTGGTTATGGTTGATGATGATGATGGTGCACTATCTCTTGCAGGTCATTCTTTTTCTATTGTGGAGGTTTACTTTGGCATGTTAAAGGATTTTTCTTGAATTGTATGGTTTCTACTTTGTTATTATCATTTGTAATTCAAGTTGAGGTTGTTTTGGCCAAGGCTAGATAGGGAGTATAAGGATATAAAACCTATCCTAGTTTCCACCATAATTATCAAAATTTTAAAGTTATTTTGCAAGGGTTTTGTTGAGGAAGTAAGAGGATTTACACCCCTCATCTTCAAACCCTAGCCAGGTTACTTACCTTTGGAAGTAAGAGTATTTACACCCCCAAGGGTTTAGTAATCATGTCTGTCTCTTTTTGACCCCATTATCCCATAACTAAAGGCACTAATTTTTCATTTGAGAAACAAAATATTGTATTGGGAAACATAATTTTTTGTCATATTTACTTTTTTCAACTTGGATTGTGTTCCTTGTGCTTAAAGCACCTCAAAACCACTAGGGTGTCCCCATCGAAGGGATAGTTCTTTCTGATAATACAAATTTGCATATTCAGCCATTAGGGGTGCAACAACCCTAATCTAATTGCTTGAATAACTCCATAATCAACCATTAGAAATCGCCCAAAGTTTGCACACTTGTCCTACTTGCTCTAGCACACTTTTTGGTAAAGTTTGGAGGAGTTTTAGTGGCTGATTTTCTTTCTGTAACACATTGCTTGTTATAGCCATAAGGAAGATATAATTTGCAGTAGAAAGTGTTTACAACAACCTTGTCTTTTCTTGCTAGTATCTTGGTCTTTAATCTTGAGTTTTGCTAGTAATTAGCTAGTCTTTTCTCTTGTATATTTCACTTGATTTCTAGAATTTATCTTGTAGCTTATGATGCCATTTTATTTCTGATATACATTGTTACTAATGACTGATATTAGGGACAACAAGCTTAACTTGTTTGTCCAATTGATTATATTGCAATATATGCTTGTTTTTCTTGTGTTTCGAGTAGGTACTTCACCATTTGCAGGTTACTCAACATACTTGGAAACCCTTGGACCTTCCCAAGAATCCTTTCCAAGACCTTCATACCATTTAGAATTGATTTCTAGGGACATCTTCTCCATATTTATCCTTTTCATCTCATTCCCCCTAGGGTCACTGTTACAGGAAAATCCCCCTATGGACAAGTGGATTTCCTCTTGAACCCTAAATCTCTAAGATCAAGACATAAAGGTGCTAACTTTGGTCACGGAAATCCTTTTAAACCTAGATAAGTTAATCAAATAGAGAAAAGGAAGAAGAATGTACCCTTTTGTCGATGTTTTTCCTTGCCCAGTCCAAGTTGAGCCTTGATCCCCAAGATCTTCAACAAGTCTTGCAGTCCAATAACAACAAAGAAAAAACAACTTCCTATTATACCATGATTAATATAAAACTAGATCTATTTATCAAATACAAGTTCATGTAGGCATACACAACCTTGAAAGAAACACGCCAAGCACATGTATTAATGAGAACTAGATAGCAATACTTACAGACCTTTGATGAAGTTGCAATAGCCTCTTCCACCTCTCAGTGTCCAGCCCCTTGTTCAAATAATCCACAATCAAAATGAATATTCTTTACTGATTATCTCCCTTATGAGATCATAAGTTTGATGCCTTCAATGTCCTCTCCTTCCTTATGAGATCATAAGTTAGGTGTTTCTCCATTTTTCCATGCATTTCACCATGAGAAGGTCTCCTTATATAATCTTGGAGAGACCCAACCACCGTAGAGATTCTTGGGATAGGTTGAGGATCCTTCTCCATCAGTTGTGGATCTTCCCTAAGATCCAATCTTGACCTCATATTCAAATCCAACCAACTCCAGAGATGAGGGGGATTTTTCCCTGATTTTCCTCAACAGCCCAAGATTTCCTCAAACAGCCTAGTGTTCCCTCAGAATGGGGCACAGAGTGTTGCAACACTCCCCCAAAGAAGGGTAGGGAGCAATGGCACTCCCTGATAGTGGGTAGGGGAGCACTGCCTAAAATTTCCTTAAAAAAGACAAGCGCTCCCTCAGAAGGGTGCACAGAGTGCTGGAATGCTCCCCCAAAGAAGGGTAGGCAGCATTGGCACTCCCTGATAGTGGGTAGGGGAGTGTTGGCCTTAAAAATTCATTTTTAAGTGGGTTTTTTCATGGAAAAACCTTTGTACTCTTCATCAAATGATTTCTTCTTATTAAACCAGTCTTTGAAGTTTCCTTGTGATGTCATTTGAGACACGACATAGACAAGATGATTATATGATGTATGTGACACTTGTGACCAAAATGTGACACTTGTGACACTTGTAACAACGACAATAGGTCATCATTGAAGTGAGTAATTTTTATGTGTAACGGATTGCCCCCCAAAGTGAGAAGTTAGAAGATGGAAAGTGATGACTGGAGTACTTTGTAGACTTTTTTGAGAAAGGGTATGGATGTGGAGAACCTGGTAGAAGTTGCATACAACCATCAAACAAATATTATGACATGTTTCAAACCCAAAGCATGCATACCTATGCTTGGGTGATAAAGACTTGCAAGGTATGGTTGCCATAAGATACACTACGGATTCATAATTATATTAACAAAGAGTATAGCCACCAAAGATACAATGTGGATCTATACTTCCATGACATGAACTGATCGTAGCCATGAAAAATAAATAGTGGATCTATGAGATGACAAGACATAACCATGGATGAATACAAAGTAGATCTATGTGACAGTATGTGTCAATATTCAAGAGAAACTTTGTTGCAACCCGAGTAAAGTACATATCCGAGTGATTACTCAACCCATGCTATTCTTACCGACCTCGATGCGGTACGAGTCTAACCATGTGGATATATGTCCTAATGTCAAACATGGTAGAAACTAATTGATTACCGGTCAATGATGTAAACCATTAACAAGTGCGAGGGAAATCACCATTTATGTCAATGATTCCCAACTTACCCTAGTACATTCCAACGAATGTGAATAGATGAGTTGAAGTTGAACATTTTTGGAATCATCTGATCAGGGGTTAATGATGTAAACCCACTATTAGAGGCGAGGAGGCCTTCCATTGAGGCATGTAGGTCCCAAGGTATTAACTGGTTTCTAAATCTAGTTCTCGGATAATGTGTTGAAGTCGACAGGAACAGACTTGTCGAAGGAGGGCCTTGATGTATCCCCCATCAACGACATGAAACTGGCACAGAGATGTAAATTGGTGGATCAAATGAACATGCACTAACACAGGTATTGAAATAATAAAATTGTGATGGTTGACTCTCGAGGAAGATACTTCCCTTGAACACTAAGGCAAAACAGCAGAAACATGACATGGACCAAAACATGATGATGCAATGGACACTGTGACTTTCGTCGGGCGACCCAAAGGAGTAAATAAACTCATAGGATCGATTCAATGTAGAGGTTCAATGGATTAAAATGTATGCAAAGACAAAGTGTCGTGTTCAAGGGCGACTGTAAGAGTGACTGGTGATGTTTTCAAAAACTTCTTAGCTTGCTTCCTTCAATTTTCCCCCCCATCCAGATAGATGAGTACCTATTTTTAATTTAACGAGCTCGAGGAGGGTAACACATGATCAATATAACTCACCTTCAGTAAGTCCCTCTTCCTTTGTTTAACGAACTAGAAAAAGGGTTTGGTCCCATATGGGTCCTTCAATGCGTGATTTTTTTAACGAGTCGAGAGAAGGTAAACTTGATGATTTTTCATGTTTAGAGAGTCAGAAAATAACTTAAAGGTGACTCCAAGGTTGTCCTTTTTCGTAATATTAGTCTCGCGAGGCTGAAAAAGAGATAAATTATCACTCAACAATATTTTCATGTTTAGAGAGTCTGAAAACAGCTTAAAGACGACTCCAGGGGGGCTCCTTTTTCGCATATCCATGCTAGTCTGAAAAAGAGATAAAAGTTTACTCGGTTGTGTTCTCATGTTTTTTAGAGCACGAGAAAGAAAAAAGACTAAGATCGGTATTGGTTTCATTTTGAAACAATCTTGAAACAAAATTAAACTATGCTCGTAAATTCCCAATGTAATTTCCAAAGGTTGGGATATCCATGGATGGTTGGTACTCTGCCCCCAGCTTGAAAAGATAGTGGCATAACTCCAAAAATATAATCAAAGGCTAGAGAGATGCCCCCCAAGCTTCAAATCGTTCACTGACTTTGAGGTTGTCACCAATTTTTGTACTAGATGTAGAAAAAGGATATAGGTGGATGAAATGAAAGTTCAAAAATGAGACCTAATGAAAGACTCAACTTGGTATGAGAGGTGATTGTTTCATTTTTTAACGATATTGACACAGGAAAAGAACTATGCTCAAGGTTGTGGGTTCAATCCCTAGATTTCTGTTTCATTTTTAAACGAGCTTGTTACAGAGAGGAAAATTATGCTCGTAGCCTCTCTTTCATTTTTTAACGAGCTTGCCACAGAGAGGAAAATTGTTCTCGTAGACTTTGTTTCATTTTTTAACGAGCTTGCCACAAAGAGGAAAACTATGCTCGTGACTTCTGTTTGATTTTTTAACGAGATTTTCACAGAGAAGAGAAATTATGCTCGTGGACTCTTCTTGATCATGGCTTCCAAGAGGATAATGCTCTGGAAGGACACCATGTCAAAGGAAAAAACTTGATCATGGCTTCCAAGAGATCTTCACTAGATGGAAGAAGAATGCTCTGGAAGGAACACATGTCGAGGGTCTCGTCAGGGGTAAAGATGTTAGGCTCCAATATCCCTACCGAAGAGATCACCATGTCAACTATCAGATCTAAGTCATTGGAATTTCAAGTCATGGGAGACAACTCCACATAATTGACCCATGGAAAGGGTGATACTGATTGCATATAAGAACCGTGTAGGGAGGTCATTGGGTTGATGGTCATGTCAGAACCAATAAACGAAAGTTGATCAATAATCACCATTCTTCCATCATGTGGGAAATATATCACACAAAAAAGAGTGGAAACAATAGCTTTCATGGCATAGACATAATCTCGCCCAAGGAGTAAATCGAAATCCAAGGGGTCCTGGACTACCAGAACATCAATAAAGACAGTTTTCCCTCCCAAAGTTACGAGAAACTGGGGAAGGATCCCTAAAGGGTGACTGGTTCTTATGTTAAAAGAAAACAAAGTCTGGGTAACCAGCACAAGATGAGGATAACCCAAATCTTTCCAAGCAATAGAGGACAAAATACTAACCGATGAACCTTCATCTATCAGCGCATGGGGAATGTCCCGACCACAAACTTGTATTGTAATATTGAAAGGAATGTGAGAGGGAATACGAGGTCTAGTTAGCACACCCCAATCCAAAAGGATGGCCTTGTTACTTGGAGGGGGTTTCGCGGGAGAAGGAGGAATGCCCCCCAGCATGGTAGATTCTATATCAACAAGAAAAACATGAGCATAATCGGGTTTACTCTCTAGCGGGAGAGTAGGATCGACCGATGATGAGATCAGATCAACCACTTTGGTTTCATTCTCCAAGGGGAGAATGGGGTCAACAGGTGGAAATAGATCGACCGCTTAGGTTGCACTCTCTAACAGGAGAGTGAGATCGACCGAAGATGGGATCAGATCAACCACTTTGTCAACTGGTTCAACTAAGGACGTGACCAGATTGATGACATGATCAATCAAACTGATCGATGAAGGGACCAGAGCAACCACTTTAGCACTCGTCAAAGTAAGAGTGGGATTGACCACGTTGTCACTCTTTAGATGAAGGGTGGGACTGACCAATGACAGGACTAGATCAGTCACTTGGGTTTCACTTTTCAAATGAAAATTTGGGCTGATCGATGATGGAACTAGATCAGCTACTTTGGTTAGTGGTTCAACCGAGGATGAAACTAGATTGACCACCTGATCAACCGAACTGACCGATGATGGAACCATATTGACCATTCCATCAACTAACGATGGGTTGGGAGAAATATTACGATAACTAGTTGGGAGTTGAATCTTTTCCAAAAGATAAGAAGCCTCGTCCATACGAGGACAAAGGTGAGAATAATGATCACCTTCACATAACATGCAAGGAAACTTGACAGATGTCTTCTTATTACCAACCCTAACGTCACTAGTTGACGAGGCATCACCACCATGTCTAGCAGAGGATGAGGATGTGGAGTACCACATTTCTAAGACCTTGGGAAGACCAGGACAATCCCTCAGAAAGTGGTGACCCTTACAAAGACTGCAAGGGAATTTGGGTTTCAGATTCTTCATTTTAATCTTGTTGACCTCATCAACATTCCCAGTACGATTAATATTAGTTGGTTGCTTGGATCCAACATCTGATATGGTTGGAGGCTTGGTCCTTTTCAAGTTCTTCCTATTCTTCTCTTTTCGTTTCTTCTTCTTCTTATCAACCTAGATACTTTCTTTAAAGATTTCACTAGGTGAATAAGGAGAAAGGGAACGAGATTTAATGGGTGAAGAAGGATACAATTCGACATGAGGTTGATGTGTAATTGGTGTACTTACGTCTGAAGAATTAGGTGTAGTTGAAGCACTATGAAGATTCAAGATCATCAGAGTGGGGAACAACCAAACTGGTAATCCAATGGTGAGTCCCGGGAGACTCAGTGTGGCAATGTACGGACGACCAATGTTTCCAAAATAAGGAAAGGTGTAAGGTTCCCCTAGACAAGGGGTTCCTCCATTGGTACTCCCATAAGTTGATGCCATTAACACTGACTCGACCTAAGGTCCACTAAGTAAAACAAACAACACACACTATGAATCTAAGAAGCAAACAATCAAACAAAACTTCTGACGATGAAACCACTAGTTTGTGATGAAATCCAACGTATCTAGATCAAAATAAGAAGGGGCGGGGATAGAGCGGGTGGATCAGTTAAGTTGGCGACCTTCTTAACGGACTTATGCCTTGGTGCAAGCTTCCATGCAGTAAATCTAGATTTACCCTCCAAGGAGCTCAAGTGAGTTTGACCAACGTCTGTTCCAGGTACAATAAGACTTCCCTTCACCGTCACCTTATGTAAGACACTTAATATTATGGCTACTAAGGTCACCAATGCGTAGTCATACCCTGGGCGGGTACAGTCGACAGTCTAGTCCGAACGTATGGGCAGGATAACAAGTCTGAAATCCTTCAAGAGAACTGAGGACAAGTGGACTGGTAGAACTCTAAAGGACCCTGAATGGAGTCGGTGTTCACAAAGCACCGAGACCAAATGAAGACAATTGAGCCTCAAGAAGAACCCCCAAAATACAATTTGACTACTACGAACGGTTGAACCACGGAGGGATAAACTCTGTAACTCTCCCAAATGTGACCTTGTGCGTAACCCCTGTGTGAGAGGGGGATCCCAGAAAGCTTATACGAGAATTGGATTTGCTCTCCCTATCGCAAGATGCTAAGTTTGATTGACAGATTTGGAAAGTTATCCCTTCAACCTATTCCAAAGCCCTACACCTTAAGCTAATGTAGGTTTGCTACCAGAAAATGTAAAAATGTTTAATAAATT
>ML793347.1:135633-147805 GCA_009831015.1 Picea engelmannii | reverse complement strand
ATTCTTGAAACCAAGAGAAGATCTTTCATTTTTATACCATCATGATCATATAAGATTTCATCAATATTGTTACCTATTTGAATCTTCTTAGAATTGAGATTTGTTACATAGTCGTTGAAAAAAGACAAAAGACTTATGTAGAGGATATTAATTTGGTCTTTGTATGGGACATTTTGTGTCATTAGTATGTTTTGTACAAAAATAATGGATCTTGGGGACTACACCATGGTCAAGGAATGAGGAACGAGGAACGAGGAACATAGAACAAGGAACAAAGAATGAAAATTGTACGAGGACTAGACACCGACAACAGTGACTTGTGAATGGGGGCAACGTTGAAATTTTTTCAAACAGTTTATGTATGCATTGAAATTTGTCATGGATAGACTATTGGAATGCCTTAACGATATGGGAGGGTTTCTGGACTCAAATTTTAGTGACACACCCACTTTATTCCATCATAAATTCATCATGTAAACCATAAACCTTAATTTTCTTTCGAAGTACACAATTTGGTTGACGCAAGTTTTAGGTTTCTGTCAGTCTTTCTTCATTTTCTTTCAGGTTATACATTAATGTATATACAATGTATCTGTGTCATAGTTGTGATGAAAAATCCCTCTATTTCATTGATTTCTTAATCAACACCATCAAGATACTAGAGGCGGGCAACAATGACATGTGAATGGGGCCAACGTTGAAATGTTTTCAAATTATATCTGTATGCATTGAAATTTGATTTGGATGGACTATTTGCATGCCTTAACGATATGGGAGGGTTTTTGGACTCAAATTTGACGGACACACCCACTTTATTCCATCATCAATTCATCATGGAAACCATAAACCCTATTTTTCATATGTTCTAGTAGATATGTTAATGATTCCAAGTTTCACATTTGTATTTGACTGAAGGTCCAACTAGCTTGCAAAGTATCAAATTGAGATTTCAAGTTGATAAGACAAATATGAAATGAATCCAAGCATCATTTGATATCATCGCAAGAGAGACGGATGTAAATAATCTTGCAACAAATTTTCTATACTATCGATGAAAAAAGTTCATTGATAGTATAGCTAATTCGTCACAAGGATATTGTGTCTAATTTGAATGGTGTTACATGGCTTGCAAGGAGTGTAGGGATTATATTATGGTACAATGTAGTGTATTCTATAATAACAATCTCTATGCCAAACCTCAAAATGGATAGTACCATATCTTGGTATGTTTCCTTTGTGGATATGGTGGCTCAAGCCCTCAGTACACATGATTCCTTACAATGAAATGTAAAAAAATTTCTATTGAATGATAGTTTTATGTCACCCATGGTTAAGGAAATAACTTAAGGTTCTTAGGTCCTATTTGAATCTTCTTATAATTGAGATTTGTTACATAGTCATTGAAAAAAGACAAAAGACTTATGTAGCGGATATTAATTTGGTCTTTGTGTGGGACATTTTATGCCATTAGTATGTTTTGTTCAAAAATAATGGATATTGGAGACTACACCATGGTCAAGGAACGAGGAACAGAGAACAAGGAACAAGGAACGAAAATTGTATGAGGACTAGACACCGGCAACAATGACCTGCGAATGGGGCCAACGTTGAAATGTTTTCAAACAGTTTCTGTATGCATTGAAATTTGTCTTGGATAGACTATTGGCATGCCTTAATGATATGGGAGGGTTTCTTGACTCAAATTTGAGTGACACACCCACTTTATTCCATCATCAATTCATCATGTAAACCATAAACCCTAATTTTCTTTCAAAGTACATAATTTGGTCGACGCAAGTTTTAGGTTTTTGTCAGTCTTTCTTCATTTTTATTTCAGGTTCTACATTAATGTATATACAATGTATTTGTGTCATATTTGTGATGAAAAATCCCTCTATTTTGTTGATTTCTTAATCAACGCCATCAAGATACTAGAGGCGGGCAACAGTGACATGTGAATGGGGCCAACATTGAAATGTTTTCGAACTGTATTTGTATGCATTGAAATTGGACCTGGATAGACTATTCACATGCCTTAACGATATGGGAGGGTTTATGGACTCAAATTTGGTTGACAAAACCACTTTCTTCCATCATCAATTCATGATGGAAACCATAAACCCTATTTTTCATATGTTCTAGTATATATGTTAATGATTCATAGTTTCATATGTGTATTTGAATGAAGGTCCAGCTAGCTTGCAAAGTATCAAATTGAGATTTCAAGTTGATAAACCAAATATGAAATGAATCCAAGCATCATTTGATATCATCGCAAGAGAGACAAATGTAAATAATCTTGAGACGAATTTGGTATACTATCGACGAAAAAAGTTCTTCGATAGTATAGCTAATTTGTCACAAGAATATTGTGTCTAATTTGAATGGTGTTACATGGTTTTCAAGGAGTGTAGGGCTCATATTATGGTGCAATGTAGTGTAGTCTATAAGAACAATCTCTATTCCAAACCTCAAAATGGATAGTACCATATCTTGTTCATAAGACAAATATTCTTGGTATGTTTCCTTTGTGGATATGGTGGCTCAAGCCCTCAGTACACATGATGCCTTACAATGAAATGTAACAATTTTACTATTGAATGATAGTGTTATGTCACCCATGGTTAAAGAAATAACTTAATGTTCTTAGGTCCTATTTGAATCTTCTTAGAATTGAGATTCGTTACATAGTCGTTGAAAAAAGACAAAAGACTTATGTAGCGGATATTAATTTGGTCTTTGTGTGGGACATTTTATGCCATTAGTATGTTTTGTAGAAAAATAATGGATCTTGGGGACTACACCATGGTCAAGGAACCAGGAACCAGGAATGAGGAACACAAAACAAGGAACAAGGAACGAAAATTGTACGAGGACTAGACACTGACAACAGTGACCTGCGAATGGGATCAAAGTTGAAATTTTTTCAAATAGTTTCTGTATGCATTGAAATTTGTCATGGATAGACTATTGGCATGCCTTAACGATATGGGAGGTTTTTGGACTCAAATTTGAGTGACAAACCCACTTTCTTCCATCATTAATTCATCATGTAAACCATAAACCCTAATTTTCTTTCAAAGTACACAATTTGGTTGATGCAAGTTTTAGGTTTTCGTCAGTCTTTCTTCATTTTTCTTTCAGGTTCTACATTAATGTATATACAATGTATCTGTGTCATAGTTGTGATGAAAAATCCCTCTATTTTGTTGATTTCTTAATCAACGCCATCAAGATAGTAAAGGTGGGCAACAGTGACATGTGAATGGGGCCTACGTTGAAATGTTTTCAAACTGTATCTGTATGCATTGAAATTTGTCCTGGATAGACTATTTGCATGCCTTAACGATATTGGAGGGTTTTTGGACTCAAATTTGACTAACACACCCACTTTCTTCCATCATCAATTCATAATGGAAACCATAAACCCTATTTTTCATATGTTCTAGTAGATATGTTAATGATTCCAAGTTTCATATTTATATTTGACTGAAGGTCCAACTAGCTTGCAAAGTATCAAATTGATATTTCAAGTTGATAAACCAAATATGAAATGAATCCAAGCATCATTTGATTTCTTTGTAAGAGAGACGAATGTAAATAATCTTGCGACAAATTTGTTATACTATCGACGAAAAAAAGTTCATCGATAGTATAGCTAATTCGTCGCAAGAATATTGTGTCTAATTTGAATGGTGTTACATGGTTTGCAAGGAGTGTAGGGATTATATTATGGTGCAATGTAGTGTATTATATAAGAAAAATCTCTATGCCAAACCTCAAAATGGATAGTATCATATCGTGTTCATAAGACAAATATTCTTGGTATGTTTCCTTTGTGGATATGGTGGCTCAAGCCCTCAATACACATGATGCCTTACAATGAAATGTAACAATTTTACTATTGAAAGATATTGTTATGTTACCCATGGTTAAGTAAATAACTTAAGGTTCTTAGGTCCTATTTGAATCTTCTTATAATTGAGATTCGTTACATAGTCGTTGAAAAAAGACAAAAGACTTATGTAGCAGATATTAATTTGGTCTTTGTGTGGGACATTTTATGTCATTAGTATGTTTTATACAAAAATAATGGATCTTGGGACTACACCATCATCAAGGAATGAGGAATGAGGAAGGAGGAATGAGGAACAAGGAACGAAAATTGTATGAGGACTAGACACCGGCAACAGTGACCTACGAATGTGGCCAACGTTGAAATTTTTTCAAACAGTTTCTGTATGCACTAAAATTTGTCATGGATAGACTATTGGCATGCCTTAACAACATGGGAGGGTTTCTGGACTCAAATTTGAGTGACACGCCCACTTTCTTCCATCATAAATTCATCATGTAAACCATAAACCCTAATTTTCTTTCAAAGTACACAATTTGGTTGACGCAAGTTTTAGGTTTTTGTCAGTCTTTCTTCATTTTTCTTTCAGGTTCTACATTAATGTATATACAATGTATTTGCATCATAGTTGTGATGAAAAATCCCTCTATTTCGTTGATTGCTTAATCAACACCATCAAGATACTAGAGACGGGCAACAGTGACATGTGAATGGGGCCAACGTTGAAATGTTTTCAAATTGTATCTGTATGCATTGAAATTTGACCTGGATAGACTATTCACATGCCTTAAAAATATGGGAGGGTTTCTAGACTCAAATTTGACTGACACACCCACTTTCTTCCATCGGCAATTCATCATGGAAACCATAAACCCTATTTTTCATATGTTCTAGTAGATATGTTAATGATTCCAAGTTTCATATTTGTATTTGACTAAAGGTCCAGCTAGCTTGCAAAGTATCAAATTGAGATTTCAAGTTAATAAACCAAATATGAAATGAATCCAAGCATCATTTTATATCATTTCAAGAGAGACGAATGTAAATAATCTTGTGACGAATTTGTTATACTATCAACGAAAAAATTTCATCGATAGTACAGCTAATTTGTTGCAAGAATATTGTGTCTAATTTGAGTGGTGTTACATGGTTTGCAAGGAGTGTAGGGCTTATATTATGGTGCAATGTAGTGTAGTCTATAAGAAAAATCTCCATGCCAAACCTCAAAATGGATAGTACCATATCTTGTTCATAAGAAAAATATTCTTGGTATGTTTCCTTTGTGGATATGGTGGCTCAAGCCCTCAGTACACATGCAGAATGTGTTAAAAATGAATGGATACAAAAAAAAAATAGTTTAATATGGTTGTCTTAAAAGTCAGGAGAGGATTGTGTATCAGGAACAATGATAATGAGAAAGGTAAAAACATAAACCTCCTATACATTAAAGGTACCACTGAAAAAATCGCAAGGATTATGAAGAAAAGTAATATTGAATTTGCCTTTTCCCCTCCTATTACCCTAAGGAAAATGCTAGATCATGAAAAAGATGCCATAACTCGAAAGTGAAGATCATTCCAAGTAAGGTTCAAAGAGAATTTTGTTGACATTAGACATAATCAATCAAATAAATCTTCTTTAGTTGAACACTTAAAAACACTAGACATCACATATGTATCGAGGACACTAAGATCGTCGCTAAATAAGAACATCATGGAAAAATAAAAATATGGGAAGCACTAGAAATTGATTTGAAAATGAATAATATGAAGAGAGATGAGGGTTTAAAGATCAACAACACTTGGAATCATGTCCTACATATCTTTAAAATAAATAATAATCCAAATAATTAAAGGGAATGAAGTTCCATAACCAAAATCATTAAAACAATCTTCTTTGGCAAGTTATGGCATTGCCAAGTTGGCATTTGACCGTGATTTGACCAAAATTGACTGGCTTCACTAAAATGCATGCCCAACCTTTCTAGCAAAGCCATTAGTGAAGCCCAACCTTTCTATGCAAATGCATGAAAGGATTTATATTGCTTTCATGCACTATAATGCCCAACCTTTCTATGCAAATGCATGTTTAACTATATAGCATATTGGAAAATGTGTAATTTAGTAAATTAAATCTTTCCTAAAATTTTGTATTTTCAATTTTACACCTAAAACTTGATTTCATGTAAAAATGATTCAAATCCCCCCCACCCCGAACATCTTTTTTAAATTCCAGAGAGTAAAAATCATTGTTAAACGCCTCAAACAAATGCATACTAGGATATATAATTAGTGATAAATGTGTTGAAATAATGTAACTGCAAAGTGTATTCTAATTATTAGTGTTGTATTATTCATTAGATCAATCCCCTATTGCGGATTGATCATGTCGGCTATTGTAAAAGACCAAATCCCCTTTTGTGGATTGGTCAAAACATAATTGTAATACACATATTAAGAAGTCGGCCCCAGAATATATTAAAGAGGCCCCATAATACATCAAAGGTGGTTATAACCACCCAGATTGAGAAGTCAGCCTTGCCAGTGAAAAGACACCTCCACACATGCCAGAGTTGCATAAATAAAGAGGCTAGCGCCTCATTTAGACACACACTCAGTTGTTCATTAAGGATCAAGTTTTGGAGCTACAGTTGGAGGAGAGAGAGAGAGAGAGAGAGAGAGAGAGAGAGGCACATTCTTGGGAGAGGAATTTATGTATTTGTTTGAGTTATCTCTTGGGACTGTATTGGCTATCTATAATAAGCAAGTTTTTGTTGGGTTTTCTCCCCCATGAGGGTTTCCCAGGATAAATGATGTGTCTCTTGTGATTGTGTATTTCTCAATGATCATATCTTATGATATTGTTATCTATTGAAATGCAAAGAACTCTAATAATAGCTTAAACCTTAACATGGTATCAAAGCTAAGTTGAAGAGAGCATCTTTTACAAGAGAAAGTGAAAAACGTCACTGTTGTCGTACATGAAAATTAGGGATTTTTGTTGATGAAGTATTTCAGCCCCAAAACCATCTAGAAAAGTGTCCCCTTCCCCAAGGATCACTTTGGCATACTCAGCGCAACTTTTCAGTGACTAGATCTCCCGAAAAGTGAAACCTAATTTCACAAAGTACCAGAAGTACCAGAAATCTAGAGTACCAGAAGTACCAGAGTACCAGAGGTACCAGAAAACCAAAAGCACCAGTAAATAAATCTATTGATCAAGTTTGAAGGGGTAAAATTTGGATTTTCAAAAATCTGACTGCACCAACTTACTCGCCTCAGCTCAGTATATCTATCCCCTGGATCAGAATTTTAAAATTCGAAGTTTGAAAAATTAGGGTTTCCTCATAAAACCCTAAGTTGTAGTCTTAGAACCAATTATAGTATTAATTGCAGTTGCAGTATCAGTTACATTTGTAGTTGCAACCGTAGTACCAGTTGCAGTCAACCTTGAAGTTCTTAAGAGTTGGTGATCATTACCACTGCTACCAGATGGTGCCTCTACCTGCAAGTGTCGTCAGAGGTATGTACTAACACATGTTAAAATGGCTAATATTTAAAGGGTATTTGCAGGAGAAGGGATCTCTTGCCATAGATCTAGAAGGATCTCAAGATCCAACACATTCAGAGGAATAATGCAACCCAGGTGTGATTATTCTTGTTATGACATTATTTTGATCAGTGTTGCATGTTGTAGCTATGACCATCATTCTAACCTTTGATCAAAATCTGAGTCAAGGTATCATATGGATTAAAATTTGAGATCATAGAGCTTATCCTCTAACCCTACCTTCTGTCAAAATAGCATATTGTCTTAGTACAGAGGACAGGATTGAAGAAATCACTCGTCATCTTGAGTGAAGGAGAATTGGAAGAAAAGCGAGCACACTCATTCTTGAGGACAAGGCTCCAGGTTTGATTAATCAAGTTGATAAGATTCAAAGGTACACATGACAAATTGACAACTACCCCTTTAAAAGTAACCACTATAGTTGAGATAACAGTCTTTTACTTGGTAGCATGTGAGCATATAGAGGTAAATACTTAATGTAATCATTTGTCTGATACAACTAACACTTCCACTAAGAGAAACCTCGTGTATTAGTTCCAGGTTGCCATGGAGGAATGTTCGATCACAACACTATAAGAGTGTTGACCTAATTTCGTAGTGTATCTCTTACTTTTGATCGTTTCTCTAGACAAGCCATGAATGTTATATCTAAAGGAGCTACTGTGATGATTATTCATGCTATTGCTTTATCTATTATTATCAAAAGGATATTATTCTAGCTTGTTTTTTTTACCTTGTTTCAGGTCATAAGTGATAACCCTGAGAAAGCTATAGTGAAGTTTGCAGAAGGCAACATATTATATGAGACATGAAGCAGACTATGTACTTGACCATATACATTCATGCACCAAAGAATATGAAGAAGAAGATATATCTTTAGATTCAGAGTATCTCATATGAAGATTGATTGAAAGGAGCAAAAGGCTCCAAAGATGACCGAACATTAGAATGGGAAGCAAACCTCATTTGAAGCCTGACTCAATCTTTCATATTTAGACTTGGTATGAAACACAAAGTATATTCTGTAAGAGATAAGAAGGGATGCGACCTTTGATGAAGATGCAGCGCTCAAGAAATCAAGAAGATGTTAGCTTGAAGAAGTATATGAAGAGGAACTTGTAGCTACCAGAACTACAGAATCTATGAGGGAGGTTCCCAGAGTTGCAGAACCAGTAAGGGAAGTCATAACTTCCCCTGATGAGGAAATTCTAGAAGATCATGACATAGTAGAATTTCAACAACCTCCTCAGATGACGATCTCCCATAAGAGAAAGCCTGCTTGGGCTAGGGAGATTATTCAAGATGGAAAGAAGTATGGTGTTCCCAAAGGAACCACGAGACAGGTGAAGAGACCTAAGCCATTCTCCAGCTATATGGCTTTGATGTGTGATCTCTTAGAAAAGGAGTCTAACTGCTTTGAAGAAGCCATTCAGAAGAAAGAATGGGCAAATGCCATGACAAAAGAATACCAATCCATAATAAAGAACTATGTATGGTAAATAGTTCCTAGACCGAAGAGAAAGGATGTGGTATCTTCCAAATTGCTCTTCAAAATAAAACATGTTGTTGATGGAAGTATTGAGAAGTATAAATAAATATTTGTCGTTCGTGGCTTTTCTCAAAAGGAAGGCATTGACTATGAAGAGACATTCACTCCTGTACCTAGATACACTTCGATCAGAACCATCATAGCCCTTGCATCTAAGATGAAGTGGAAGTTACACCATATGGACGTAAAGACAGCTTTCCTAAATGGTGTCATCAAAGAAGAAGTGTATATAGATCAACCTCAAGGATTTGAATTTGAAGACAGGAAGACTGATGTCTGCAAGTTGAAGAAGGCTTTGTACGAATTGAAGCAAGCTCCTAGAGCTTGGTATGGCAGGATAGACATCTTTCTGACAAGCTTCGGCTTTACCAAGAGTAAAGAAGATTCTAACCTCTACTTCAAGGTTATGAACGATGAGCCAGTAATATTGTTGTTGTATGTGGATGACTTATTCTTAACTGGAGAAGAAAATCTCATCACCAAATGTAAGAAGAAGCCCGCTTCTTAATTTGAGATGAAAGACCTTTGCCTAATGCATTATTTCTTAGGTCTTGAGGTATGGTAGAGTCTAAAGAGGATCTTCCTTAACCAAGAGAAGTATGCAGTCGAAATCCTGAAGAGATTTGACATGTTAGAGTGCAAGTCCATGAATACACCCATGGAAACGAAGTTGAAGCTATTGGTCGACACTTCATCAGAATTAATTGATACCACGTTGTATAGACGGATCATTGGATCGCTGATGTACATGACAAAAATCAGACCAGATATTTGTTTTGCTGTGAACACCTTGAGTCAGTTTCTTGTATAACCTAGACATGCTCACCTAGTTGTTGCAAAACATGTGATAAGGTACCTTAAAGGTACATTAGATTGTGGTCTCAGTTATGATGGAGATCATGATTTCACATTGAGTGGGTACACTGATTCAGATTGGGCTGGAAGTGTCTCTGACAGGAAGAGCACTTCATGATGTTGTTTTAGTTTGGGATCAGCCATGATCTCATGGAAGAGTAGGAAGCAATCCAGCATTGCTCTCGGTACAGTGGAAGAAGAATACATTGTTGCATGTTTTGCCAGTTGCAAAGCTATATGGCTTTGAAAGTTGTTGACCGGTCTATTTTACCTAGAGATGGCAGAAACCACGATCCTATGTGACAACTAGAGCTGCATAAAGATGACAAAGAATATTGTATTTCATGACAAGTTGAAACACATAGAGATCTAATACCATTACATCCCTGACATGGTGCGGAGAGGAGCCATAAAGCTCCAGTACGTTAGCACGGATGAACACGTTGCCGATGTGTTGACCAAGCCTCTATCTCGTGTAAAGTTTGAGAACTTTTGAGATAATATTGGTATAGTCCGAAAGGACCTCCCTCGAAAGGGGGAGTAGTGTTGTGTTGAGATATATCTAGTATTGTGCTTCCAGCTTAATCGTTGTGAGGTAAAGCCAGTCTAGTTGTTATGTTGAGATATTCCTAGTACTGTTATTCCAGCTTAATTGTTGTGACATAAAGCCAATCTAATTGTTGTGTTGAGATATGCCTAGCATTGTGCTTCCAGCTTAATTATTGTGACGTAAAGCCAATCTAGTACCATGCTTCCAGCTTAATTGTTGTGACGAAAAGCAAGCCGAGTACTGTGCTTCCAACTTAATTGTTGTGACATAAAGCTATTCTAATACCGTGCTTCCAGCTTAACTGTTGTGATGTAAGTCCAGCCTAGTATTGTGCTTCCAACTTAATGGTTGTGACGTAAAGCCAGTCTAGTATTGTGATTCCAGCTTAATTGTTGTGGTGTTCCCAGCTTAATTGTTGTGTGGTGTTTTCTAGCTTAATTCTTGTGTGGTGTGCCAGCTTAATTGTTGTGATTATGTGCCATCTTAATTGTTGTGATGTGTTGCCAACCTCGTGTTGTGATGATGTGTTTCCAACCTTTGTGCAGTGATATTTTTTCTTTTGATGTTGTATCATCCTTGTGTTGTTATTTATGATGAGGATGTATTAGTGTTATACTAATCCATGTTGATGCAGTTGATGATGATGATGCCAATTCAACCTCTTGTTGAAGATGATGATGATGATGCCACTTCAGCCTCTTGCTGAAGATGATGATGATGATGTCACTTCAGCTCCTAAGTCCTTGTTGAAGATGATGATGACATTACCTTAGACTCATATCAATGAGGATGATGATGCTACTCCAGCTCCATGTTGTGTTGATGATGAGAAAAAATTCTAATGATTTATAGATACGCCAGTTAGTGTTCCAAGATGATATTGATGATGATGTCCTCTCACCCACCTAATGTTTTTGATGATGTTGTCTTCTCTCTCATCTAATGTTGTTATAGAATACCCTTCTTGTTAAGGGGGAGTATTGAAATAATGTAACTGCAAAGTGTATTCTAATTATTATTGTTGTATTATTCATTAGATCAATCCCCTATTGGGGATTGATCATGTTAGCTATTGTAAAAGACCAAATCCCCTTTTGTGGATCGGTCAAAACATAATTGTAATAGGTAGAATAAGAAGTCGGCCCCAGAATATATTAAAGAGGCCCAATAATACATTAATGGTGGTTATAACCACCCAGATTGAGAAGTCATCCCTGCCAGTGAAAACACACCTCCACACATACCACAATTGTATAAATAAGGAGGTTAGCGCCTCATTTAGACACACACCCACTTGTTCATTGAAGAGCAAGTTTCGTATATGCAGTTGGAGAAGAGAGAGAGAGAGAGAGGTGCATTCTTGGGAGAGGAATTTATGTATTTGTTTGAGTTATCTCTTGGCATTGTATTGGCTATCTATAATAAGGAATTTTTTGTTGGGTTTTCTCCCCCATGAGGTTTTCTCAAGATAAATGATGTGTCTCTTGTGATTGTGTATTTCTTAGTGATCCTAGCTTATGCTATTGTTATCTATTGAAATGCAAAGAACTCTAATAATAGCTTAAAACTTAACAAAATGGACATAAAAAAATTCCAAGACGGAGCTACCAACAGTTTCTACAACCCATCATACTCTGTTTCTATAATAGTTTCTATAACATTTCTTATCTTGCTATATTATTAGATTTTTAATTTCAATCCTGAAATATACTAAAGTGCAAAAATAAAATTAAATCTAATACTTTCTTGGGAAATGTTGAACAAGTTAAACTACCTTATAAAAATGCCAAAA
>ML793347.1:114562-126369 GCA_009831015.1 Picea engelmannii | reverse complement strand
TTTTTACATATTTGTTTTTATAATAGACTAATAACTTCCCTTTGATCACACACACACACACATATGTGTGTGTGTGTGTGATCAAAGGGAAGTTATTAGTCTATTATAAAAACAAATATGTAAAAAATCGTATCAACTATTATAACATAGTTACCGACTTAACGAGAATTGTGACCTCAAAATGTGAACTCTGGCCCTTAAAACCCATATTTTTGTGTAAAAAACATGAAAATCAACCCCCAAATCAAAAAATGGTGCTACCGGTAGCACCATTTTTTTAAATGTGGTCAAAATTACAACATTTTTTGAACATGGCCTTTGAAACTCAAACAGTAGCTCAGAAAAACCTTAAAATCAACACCTAAATCAAAAAGTGATGCTACGTAAAAAAAAATGTTTTTTCCTAAACATGAAAATCATAGCTATTTACGACCTAATTGAATTGTGATATTGACAACAAAACCCTATGTAAATAAACAACCCAAAATTGGACTCCAAATGGTCCCTTGAAAAATTATTTTTTATTTTTTTAATTTACATTAAAAAACAAATAAATAGAAAGAACAAAATCTTCACAAATATTTTTTTTTTAAATGACCAAAAAACACATTTAAAAATATATATTATAAATTCATTTAAAAAAATAATTAAAAAAACATTAAAAAACAATGTGAAAAAGAAAAATAAATAATTTTTTCCACCAAAAACAATAATTTAAAAAACAATTATATATATTTTTTACAAAATAATCATTAAAAAAACCTTTAAAATGTAATTAAACAAAAAAACAAAAAATAACAAAATTCAACAAAAAAATATCTAAAATAAAAAATATAAAAAAATCTTGAAGTAAAACTTTAAAATTAAAATAAAAGACAAAAAGTTCAAAAATATATATTTTAAAAACAATATTTAAATGAAAACAAAACAATTTTAATAAAATCAATAACTAAATAATAAAAAAAAAATTAAAATAAACTTCTAAGCATATTTAAAAAAAAATAAAAAAATAAAAAGAAGATTAAAAGCAATTTCACAATTAAAAAACTATCAATTTTAATTGAAACTAAAGTAAAAAAACAGAAAAAACAAATATAAACAAATTTAATAGCATTTAAAACAAAAAAAATAAAAAACAATTTTGCAATTGAAATAACATAAAATTTTAATTAAAATTAAAACAAAACAAAAAAATTACAAACCTACATATTATTGGGGTGTCATGGGGGGCGATTCTTGGCATCACCCCAGCCCCTAGGGGCTAAGCCTTGGTCCCACTGGGCTAAGTCTTAGCTCGTGGGGGCTAAGCACCGGTCCCACGGGGCCAAGGCTTAGCCCGTGGGGGCTGGGGTGATGTTGGGTATCACTCCAGCCCCCATGGGCTAAACCCTAGTCCCACGGGGCTAAGGCTTAGCCCCTGGGGGCTGGGGCGATTCCCGGCATCACCCCATCCCCCACGGGCTAAGCTTTGGCCCCGTGGCACTAGGGCTTAGCCACTGGGGGTTGGGGTGATGCTCGAAATAACCCCCCACGACACCCACGACACCCATGTTGGTTGAGCGTTGTGGGTGTCGTGGGGGTGATGTCAGGCATCACCCCAGCCTCTAGGAGCTGGGGTGATTGTGGGCATCGCCCCAACCCCCATGGGCTAAGCCTTAGCCCCGTGGGACCGAGGTTTAGCTCCTGGGGGTTGGGGTGATGTTGGGTATCACCCCAGCCCCTAGGGGCTAAACCTTAGTCCCACGGGGCTAAGGCTTAGCCCCTGGGGGTTGGGGTGATGCCCGACATCACCCCCCATGACCTCCCATCACCGGTGCATATGTTTTTTTTAATTTGTTTGTTTTTTCATAAAATTTTACATATTTTTAAGTTTTTTAAACAAACATTATTTTTTTTTTGTAATTTTATGTTTTTTTTTAAGTTTTTTATTTTTTTCTAATTTTGTATTAAATTTTGTAGTTTAAGTATGTTAATTTGTTTTTTTTTTAATATATATTATTAATTGTTCTTTGTGTTTTTTAAACTTTTCTAAAGTTTTTAGGCCATAAATTTGGTTTTTTACCTTTTTTTTGTTTTTGTTTTTTTTCTAGATTTAGCTTAGTTTATATATTTGTTTTGTTTTTTGTTTTTTTTATCCTCTTTAGTTTTTTAAGTTTCTCTTTGATCTTTTTTATTATCTAAATTTGTTTTTACTTTATTTTATTTTATTTTATTTTTTAATTTCAGTTCTTTTATTTTTCTTAGTTTTTAATTTATAAAAAAAAATGAATTATATTTTTTTGTTAAATATTAAAAATTAGTGTTATTTAACTACAATTTTTTTTCCATGTATTGAAGTAAAGGTAAACAATGTGTTAAGAATGGTGTTTTCCACTATATTTTAAAGGTATGGAATAATAAATTAATTGAGAAAACACAATTATATGAAAAATCGTAACTTTAAAAAAGTAAATGGTAAAAAATATTTTTAAGATTGAGAGAAGCATGGAAAAATGACTAAAAACACCATTGAATAAAAAAAATAAAAAATAAAATTGAAAATAGATGAAAAATAAGCATTTAAAAAAAATGTGTAAACATTGTGGATTGAAAAATTTTAAATATCGAAAAACCACCTAAAAAGGGAGAGGGGGTGCTACCGGTAGCACCATTTTTAAAAACGGGGTAAAAAATTGGACCCCCCAAAAAACGAGAACTCTGTAGCGTTCTCGTTAAGTTGGTAACTATGTTTTATGCACAACTTTAGGTGACTTGAATTTTATTGCTTTATCAAATAATATGCAACTCTAGTTTGTTGAGGAATTTAACCACTTCAGATATTGAGAATCCTATAGCCAATGTAAGGTTACCACTAAGGGCTAAAAGGTTGTGATTAGATTAACAATAACTGTCAAGAATACACTTTGCAAACTACTTATAACATTGTATCTCATGTTAGAGTCTCTCCTTGAGGCTTCCTATGGCCTCAAGGATCACACACTATTACGAAAGTTATATGACAACCATCCCTTTCCTTGTATACTTACATATTAATGGGCAATAGGCTCAAAACACTTCATTGAATATCACTTTGAATTTCTATGATAAAACTTTTAACTTACTGGCAAATTCAGGGAAAGTATCAAAAATTATCGTGAAACTTAAAAAATACAAAAAGTATATCCATCATAAGCTGATCATGGGAAAAATACAAGGCATAGAGGTCTCACGTTGGTCATCCTGCCCTGGGTTTATAAGATTCCATGCATTGGCTCCATAATTGCCACATGTAAGCACAAGATTCTCAAGCAGATGAGATGCTTATTGAACTTGAATTTTAGACAAAAGCACCCCAGTTGGCTTTGCCTTTGAGGGAAAATATTTTTTCTAGCAAGAATCTTTAATTTGTTAAGAATGCTCACAATTATAGATAGAAAAACATAAGTAAGAGCTAGTTCTGATGAGTTTCTCCACCCATGCAGCCACTTCTAACATGGTCAATCTTTCGTTTAGGTCATGCATAACAGAAAGCTCTGCAATATCATCCATTCTTAGCTTAGCAGAGGCTCTACATTTAATTATAAATCCAAAGTTCCATCTAGAATAATTGTTGCCTGGCTGATTCGGGGCACTGCCCATTTCATAGTGTTGGGTGGATCAAAATCCATGTCATATTCTTTTCTTCCACTTAGAATCTCTCTTAAAACCTTAGCAAATATGTCTACACCACTATTCTCTATAAAACTCCAAGACCTATAGTAATCTTAATCGATATAGATAGCATCTCCTTTTTGGACAGGAGAAGCCAGCCCTTTCACTCTAAATAAAGTTAACCCAAAATCTGCTACCCCGGAAAGACATAACTTATAGCTTCTCCCGTTGAGATGTTTTGCAACACTTACAAATTCTGACAACCGAGAAAGATGTTTTAATAATTTGGAGACATGGAAGTCCTAATAAAATCTGTGCTTATGATCAATGATGAGGGTGCTAATACTGTAGTTGTTTTCATCCTCTAAAGTGCAGGGGTAACAACTTTGCCTTAGCTATTGAAATGATTGTCGAGTATCATGCCCATGGAGATACTGGTAGATGAGAACATCCAGGTCTTTTCCCAAAGTACATTATCAATGTTGAATTTAAAGGAGCTACAAGATCCATTCTCCGGGAGGATGGAAAAGACCCTAGCTGAGATCTAGGGCCCCCAGTTCACTCCTCGGTTTCTTGGTCTGAGACCAAATAGTCAAATCCATGGCAAAAGACCCTTGTAAGGGCCCCTAGTAGATAACTATAATATAACATGTGCTAGACTATAATATAACATGTACGACTTTATAACAAATTCACCTTTAGGATCCTTTATATCTTGCATCATATCTGTGTATTTTCATGACATCAAAGCTCAATTTATCTTGGTGGATTCTAATATTGGAGGTACAGTTAGTGTAGATGCCTTCTCATTTCGAATTACTTTATACATCAGTTAACTTCCCTTCGAAGGTGTAGGGAACTTCATCTAAGCAAGTGTTAGCCTCTATTGAAGATTTGTGCATGTTGTTGAACTTGTACACCCTCTCTCAACAAGTGTGTCCTTCCTCTTAGCTTGTGCACCCTCACTCAAGTGCACCCTCACTTAAAATAAAAAGTAATAAAGAGGTAACAAATATCTCATACCTAACTTACGTCTTATAATTCTCCAACATTGTTCTTTACACTTAGTGCAACAAACACCAAATGGAATGGTTTACACAAGGTTAATGGAGAATGTTATTCTTATCTTATTCTTCAACTTGGATTGAGCATGTATATGACTTGGATTGAGCATGTACATGAATGGTACTTGGAATGTATATGACTTGGATTGAGCCACATCCATATATGTACATCCATAGTTGTTAGTTACCACTCAACCACATTGCAGAGGGTGTAGTTGTGCTTCCTCCTAGTCACCAAGCTTATTGTTGCCCCACGATAGTACTAATGTGAAGTGTGGAGGGCATGCCTCTTTGCTTTCAAACCCCATAGTCTATACATTTGCATCCACGTTGGTATATAGCTCCACATCAATACTCCACTTCACTTTCCTTTGCACTTAACATAGCCCCTTACTTTTTATGTGATTTTTGCTATGTGCATCAGCCTCCCTCGTAGCCTTTACATCATGTCACCCTTTTTCCTTATCCTTTTGCTTGTAAATGCAAAGTGCAAAGTGCAAAGATATGAACTTCCCTTCACTACATTCTTAGCTCTGCATGCATAAAACTTTCTAAGGAAAAATAATAGGATTTTGGCCAAACTTGTAAAGGAGGTTTTTTTGAAGGCCTTAAACCCTGTAAAACTGTATCTTAGAGCACTAAAATTGAACATAAATAAATAAATAAAAAACATTAAAGAGAACCTTCTTTATTATTGGTCCATTTAGGATTGAACCACACATCCCCATTGGGAGTCTTTTGGTCTATAAGCTTCATCCCCTTCTAGTTCTTCCACCTCTTCAAGCAATGGAAGTTGGATGACGCATAATGTAGGAATGGATGGAGTTGTGTGAAAATATGGGATGTATGTTGCATGGATGTTATATTAACAAGGTGAAGCCCACGTGATCCTTATGAGTATTCAAGATGTGTATGGTGGTCTCTATAATCATAAAATTTTACTATGTTAGAAATGATGACATTTGATTCAATGTTGTATAGGTGTACTAAGTGAACTATGACATTTGCATGGTATTTTTAAAATTTGGGTCATTCTGCAGTACTGCAGACATAGTAATCTATCAAGAAATTATTTCTTTGCTTAAAACCTCTTGCTCCTTCCCATAGCTAGTTTTCATCGAAGTTTAATTTCTTGCATTTCATTTTCCTCTTGCATAGTTTAAAGAGTCGAGTCAAAACGTCATTAGTTTCACAGCCACTCCTTTGAGTAACAACAACCTAAAATCAAGCCCTAATTAAAATTTATCTAGCAACTTGTCTAGGGCTCTTCAAACCCATCTTAGCTTAGGTGTAGAGCTTTGGAATAGGATTGTGAGAATAACTTTCCAAAGCTACTAAACAAACATAAAGCCTTGAGTTAGGGAGTGAAATCCATTTGCTATATCACTGACTTTGGGAAGCCCTTCTAACACAAGGGTCAATCACGAGGTCGCATTGGGGCCTTTAGAGTAATCAACCATGCTTTGTTGATCTTGGTTTCGACTGTCGATTTCCCCCCCTCTGCTTTGGTATAGTAGGTGGTACCATAGACACCATAATATTTTAGACTTCCTACACAAGGTGATAGCACAGGGAAGGTGGTGTTGTACCTGGGATCGACATTGGTTAGACTCACTTGGACTCCTTGGAGGGTTGACCACTGCTTGGTGAGGTAACTTGGACTAGGGTGTTAGTTCGTTAAGCAGGTTGTCAATGTAACTTTCCCACCCGCTTAAACTCAACCCCTTCTCGCATCAATTCTGCGATGTTGGATTCCATCACCAACTAGCGCTTCTTTGTGAGAAGGTTTGTTTACATGCTTGACTCCTAGAGTAATTAGTGTGTGTTGTTTTTTCTCCTTAATTGGCCTTAGGATTGAGTTTGTGTCTAATGGCATCAGTTTCGGGTTAATTCCTCATTTGATCAATACAAAATATGGGTACAACTAAAATAAAAGGTAATAAAGAGGTAACAAATAGCTCATACCTAACTTACATCTTATAATTATCCAACACTGTTCTTTACACTTAGTGCAACAAACACCAAATGGAATGGTTTACACAAGTTCAATGGAGAATGTTATTTTTATCTTATTCTTATCGCCATAACTAACTTATTCTTCAACTTGGATTGAACAAAACTAATATTTGTATAGTTCTAATCTTGGCTTGAACAAAAATAATATTTGTATAGTTCTACTCTTGTATCGAACAAAAGTAATATTTGTATAGTTCTACTCTTGGCTTGCCTTAGACATATTACCAAATAAAGCACCCAATATTTGTAACACGCCAACTAATGGTTGTATTTCTTACTCTATAGCATTGACCCTCATCTTCAATGGACATTTCTTATAATAATTCTAATTTTCACAAATCCAACAAACAACAACCTTACTACTATTTTTTTCTTAGATCCATATGATAAATTTATCATGTCCTTAGTGTTATCACATTAATGTGTCCTTAATATGTCCAAAATCAAGAGGGATATCACATTAAATTAGGTGGTTGACCACTAATATTGGTAATTGCACCCTAGTCTAATTGTGCATCCAAAACTAAAGATATAAAAATTTTATTTAGAACTTTGAATATGATGATGGACTACTAACTAACAACATGTGCACATGCAACTGAAGGTACAGCCAAACATGTACCTATCAGATATTTCTTCATCAAGTGAGGAAATCTTAGGACAAATAGAGGCCGAAAATGCAACTGCATCTAGTAGATATGATAAGCAAAAAAGGACCAGAGGTGAAAAAGTTAAAATAAAATTTTGTAGATGCATGAAATTTTTCTTGTCGAAGGAGGATCATGCTCTTATGATGATGAGAGCATAGGAGACATAGATGTTCCACTCAGGTATAAGCATCTGGTGAAACAATGGTCTATGAAATAGGAGATTCTAGGTTCGATCCCCAGTATGGTCGCCAATTCTGTTGCGGTTGGGAAATCCCCCTACAGACTAGCATTAAGGGTTCTGTAATGCATGCATAAATGACCTAAAGTATCCTGATTTTTACCATCATCCCAATCATAAACCCCATTATTCATATGCAAATACAAGGTTAAAAAGATCAAGTTATTGTACCTTATTTTTCATGTTTGTTGTTGATCCTTTAATGTTTGGTAGCTCTTTGACTGCAAATATCCTCCCAACGCTGACCTACATCCATAAAAATACAAACAAAGAACTCCACATGCATATGATCCATGAACTAATGGGTTAGATATTTTATCAAAATATAATCAAATTTAAACATTGCAAACCTCATATGGCGAGATGGGAAAAGTACTTCTTTTTATTAATCTCACAAGAGTAACCTTACAATAGTGAGATCGGCCACTGCTCCTCGAATTTGGTCCTGGGCTCCCCTTTAACTGTTCTCCAACTACTTTTGTATAAGCTTATCTTCACACACTAGTTGCAAAAGGTTGGGACAAAGGGAATGTGAAATCAGGTAGATTTTCTTTACAATTGTTTTCCTCCCTTCAAATAGGACCCCTACCCCTTCTTTTATAGGCTAGAAAAGTCTAGGTATTTGGACGAGTGACCAGCTATGGGCGGTCAAATGGTTTAGGTAACTTACCCAAAACTGTGAGTTATGTCTGCAACTTTCCATTTTTCATGATTTTGTAGTTATACGTGGGTTGTAGTGGGCCAGCTAGCGTATAAATGCGTGTAGTAGTGGAGCAGGGCGTGTGTTCCTTCAAAAAGGATGTTTTTAAGAAGACTTGTTCAATAGTGGCTTGGCAAAAGATGTAAAATGAAATGGCCTGATGCCAGGTAAGCATATCTAGTGAAAATTAGGGTTATAACAAATGGGTACCTAAGGAACTACCTCCTATAGATGTTGACTTCATTGTCAACAATAGGACATATTGCATTGCACCATCCTCGTTGCATGGCTTGGGGCTATTTTCCATGGATGGAATAATTGTAAAATACAATACAGTAATTGAATTGATGGACCATGTCGGACCATGTTACAATTATAACAATTGGATGCAGCTGGTCTGGTACATGCGAAGTATGCGGAGATATGCACTCGCCGCAAATTATATACAACTAATAAACAAGGATAAAAATAAGGGAGTGAATATCTATATTGATGGAAGACCTAAAGCTTCCGACAATATCGGAGGGTTTATAAACAACACACGACCCGAGACAACAAACAAGCAACCGAATTGCATATATGAGGGATGTGAAGAGAATCGATTAGTCATGTGCGCAATAAAAAAGATAGCTCCTAGGGAAGAGTTATTAGTGGATTACCATTTGAATCGAATAGAAACATTGACTAATAGTGTGCAAGCTCTTATGCAACACCTCTTTAAGAAACCTCTACTTATTGCATTATATTTTTTTATTATCTTTAACATTGTTGTAAATATTATCTTTAACGTTGTTTTTTGTTATCATTAACAATTTTTAAAATATTTGGGGGTTCTAATTATAGTATAATGTGGCAGGATGATCATGGAAAAGGGCCAGCCACAGAACATGTAAATGCTTATCAATTTCCACTTTCATTTTACGTTGTTTTTATTATTTGATTATATAATTTTATTGAAATAACATTGTTTTTGTTGAAATTATATGTAGTCTGCAGGCCATGTTGATCATGATTCCGCCAATGAGGAGGGGTTTTATTCATGTGTTGATTTGATGGTCTTAATAAAAAAAAAGATCATTAAAGCTAACAAGGAACTTGCTGGCTTCTTAGAGCATCCAAAACAAACTCCCAGCGTCAAAGCAAAGATCAAGCTCCTTATGTCACAACTTAACACATATAAGGTAATAACCATAATTTAAAGTGTTTTTTTTTTAATGTACTCATATGTTCAATTATGATACTTTGTTCTTTTACTTTTAAAGTATCTCACGAAAAAACATTTTCTTTTTTATAAAGGAATTTTTGGAGCCTGTTCAGCCCGGTGTTGGTAGTAGTGACGCTACAAAGTCCTGATGCGGGCGGTCATACAGCTGGTAAAGCACTATTTACTTCTCCATGTTCCACACCAAATTTAGATAGGAGCCATGACACGCACCGCCAGACATCCACACCCCGATCAAAGTCTAGAGATGGTGGCATAGATTGGGATCATAGTGATGTGGTTGAGATGGTTGCATTTCCTGGAGCTAGACGTGTGACAGGCATAGGGACCCTTCCATGCACATTTTTGGTCGACGATACTGGACTTCCATTAAAACAATCAAGATTCCCAGGTAGTTTTAATTCATATTTTAATCGTTTAATGTTGTCCTCATACAGAAATCATCTAGATTATTAATTTTAAATTAATGATCATATCTTTTTGTGTGTAGGAAACAACATTTTTTATAGGCACCTAGAGAGCAAGACCTTGTCGATTTTTGGGGCAACCTTACGCATGAGGTGGAAATTCCAGAATTCAAACCTCAAAAAGGAACTTATGGATTATCTTGAAGGCCTCTTCGGAGTAGACATGTTCAATAAAAAAGCGGTCACATATGCAGTGGGTGAATATTTAAAATATACGTGGGATGTTTATAGACGAAGCTCGGTAGGAAATCCTAGGTATGAGTTTCCTCCCTCAATTCTAGAGAGGGAGTGGAAGGTGATCATTGATGATGCAAAAGAGAATATTTTGAAAAAATTAGGAGAACAAATAACTGGTACGCCAAGGTAAATTACAATTTTTTTAATTCAATACCAGCTTTATTTTTCTTTAGATCTAAATAAAAGCGTGGTTATATATAACATACTTGAAAATTTTGATGATACGTTGCCTGACACTTCGAAGGCAACCAAAGCAAGGATTGCTAAACATGGCCAACACAAGTTAGGCCAGGGTGGCTACTCAAGGTTACGGTCACAAATTGTAAGTACCCAAACATCTTAAGAATATTATTTGTATCACCTTACAACTTTAAGGTAATTGTAGCCAAAAACATTAAAAAACCATACCCTTATGCAATGCAGGGCGACGAATTTGGAACTGAAACCACGGAGGAAGACCTCCAACTTGGTTACAAGTATGGTTATAAAGTCATGGTTGATCATAGGAAAAGCATGGGGAAGACCCGAAGATCCAATTTGCGGGATAAGGTAAATAAAAATTAGTCCACATTAACCTTTCATTACTTATAAAATACGTAAGTGTTTGATATTGTCCATAATTTAATGTCTTACTTTGTTTTAATCAGGGTAGCATCACTATCAAGGAAACCCTTAGTACTAGACAACATAGTGTTGATAGTGCAACACAACCAAAATATCATGGTGCTCCCCAGCAGCCCCATCCCAGTGTGGTGCAGCCCCAAGATGTTCCTGTGACTAAGGCCCATGATGGTAAAATGTCTATATTTTAATCATATACTTAATAATTTTTTACTTATAAATTTTGATGTTTCAATGGCAGAGAATGTCATAGTTGATCCTCCTCGACCTGAAGATCAGGTGAACATGCCAGTAGCCATTCCAACAGTGTCGACTAGAGCACCAGGTAAATAATTACATTGCATAGTTTTTTTTTAATATTAATGAACTACTTCAATGATATTTAAAAATTGGCCATATAAATTTAATATTTTTTATTTTTGTAGGTGACAGCCCCTCATAGAAGCATCCATGTTGTGGGTACAAGGCCAGACGTACTCAACATGAAAGGACTGAAACAACATCAGTTGTTGAAAAGCACCCAGTAAATGGATACATGGAGATGGATGAATTACTTAAGACTTGGAAAGCAAAAAAGAAGACTAAAAAAAATTCATGATGTCATGTAATAATTTTATAAGACAGTTAGATGTACATTATATAGTTGAACATGTAATGATGCATATAATGCATTGGCATTATGGGTACTTTTTCATCTGATAATATACACAAGGCTATTTCTATGGCTTGTATATATCTGTGAATGCAATTTTGTTATACACTTAATGATAATTTCAGATTCTCTTATAAGACTTGGTATATATTGATTCAATACTCCTCGATTCAAGACGTGAGAATGCAAGCAAGACCTGGTGCCTTGTGCTTGGGCTATGGAGTCTAGGCAACAAATAGAACTTGAATATGCAATATGCAACTTCCAAAATCTTGTGACATGATATATGCAACTTTGAAAGTCTTGTGAC
>ML793347.1:59031-82633 GCA_009831015.1 Picea engelmannii | reverse complement strand
ATCTTAAAGTTATCCTACTACTTATTTCATCATGTTATTAGATTTATCATTGAGAAGATGTAGAAGAAATGTGTAAATAAAAAAATCAATGAAATAATGCTAAAACAAAGTTGTTAATGTGTAAGTATTTAGATAAATAGTTACTCTTATTAGCATCCTGTGGATGGGTGCTACACCTTACCCAGTGAGTGTCTTCTTTGGCATACACGTTTTTTCTCTTGATAGTCATGTACATACGCGTGTTGTCTGTGCTTAGGGCGCGTACATACGCCTTTGTTCCCAAAACAGTCACGTGCATTATTTTCTAACTCTTTTTGGCTAGGTTTAGTGCTTGTTGGGTGAGTTTTTTTGGTTGTTGAGACTTATTGGGTCCCTGTCCTGACTGTTGAGTGCCTACAGAGTGATAGGAAGTTGTGTCATTGTTGATTTTTTCTGGGAACCCATTTCTTGTCATTTTTCTCATTTATTGTCCTTGCATTTTGGTTTGGGTAGTCGCTTCTTGGTATCATGCTTGGATTGTCTTCCTATGCTTGCAGTAAGATTTTCCTGAGAGGTTCTTTATTTAGTCCTTGCATTTTCATTTCATTATATTAAAACTACAAAAAAAATATTGTTTTATTGCATTTTCATTAGAGCATTTGAACTTTTGTCTGCATTGCATTAGTTTTGGCATGTTAGGAAAGATTGCACTTCATTGAAATTGAAGAGATTGCATCCTACGCACAACATTTAGAAGCATACCATATATTTGAAAATCTAGACTAGTACTTAGCAATGTTTTTATATTTTCTTCTTCTTTATATATGTTGAGTCATGATACTATTAGTTTCACGATCACACCTCTTATGTAAGCAGAAGCCATTAAAACTAATGTTGAATAATTAAAGTTGATTAGAAATTATTTTATTTTTCAGGGTACACAAACAAGTGTAGGACCTAAGGCCTTGGAATAGGATTTTGTGAGTAAACTTCTCCAAGGCTATAAAACCCAATGTATGTGCATGGCCAAGGAGTGGTGAAACCCATTGTTTAATTGGTGTCCTTGGGAGGCTCACTCACACTAGAGTTAAGCATGAGGTCACACGAATTTGGTTGCAGAGATAACCCTCTAATACCTTCCTAGAGTTAGAGATATTTATGGGGTTCTATTTCTATCTGGGGGTTTCACTAGTGCCTTTACCTCCTTGAGAGGCAGTCATTTCGAGATTTCAGGCTTTACTACCTTGCCTATATGGTGGACCGGACCTATGACTACTCGCCTGAACATTAGTTATACCGTGGTGACTTCAGTTGCTTGAAATAGGTACCCACATAAGTTTCTTGCAGGGGTTATTCTACGGGTACCTTGAGTCAGATAAGGATCGGACAACACAGACTTTATGGAGGATTTTCTCTCCGGAGGAATTTGACTGAATGTGTTGTGAATCCCATGAGGCTCCTTATAATTGATTATGTTACCTCCACTCTATTGTTCAAGAGTCTCATCCCCTCCTAGGAGAGGCATACCTTTGTTAGTTCAGGAGGTCCATTTCAACCATTCTCTCTTGTTTACGTGCATTTGGATTCTAGATTTATTTAGGAGTGTGCTCTTTGTATATTAGTTGGACTTAGGATTTCACTTTGTGTCACGAGTTTTGAGTCATCGTGGACTGAGACTATCGCCCTCGTCGGTCTCGCCATCTATTGAATCAATTACTACAATTTGGTTTAATATTGAGCCTCCTCCTAAAAGGAATAGACTTAATAAACATGGTATGTACATCCTCGTTGCTCAATCTCATGGTCATCTCATTCTGAGTACCATTTCAACTCCCATCTTTGTTATGGTTGGTGGAACCCCGGTGACTCCATCAATTAGTGCTACCCATTTCCCAAGCTCAACTCAGTCCATGGGGAAGTATCCTTTTATATTTTTGAATGGTATGACTTACTCACCATCAATATACGTTCCCCCTAGCACCTATTTTCACAGGGATTCCTTGTTATATTACTCAGTCGACGCCTCTGACCTCTAATCCTTGTTCTTTTGGTATGATGAATATAACTTCACACATGTCATCCTCATTTCTGACACCCAATGTTGATGCTAGTTTTGGGTCTTGGGGCATGTTTCCTCCTTATAATCCTTTCCCATTTGATGGGGGGATTATCCCTCAATCATTTTCTATGATGGGGGGTTGGGATTCTCCTTCCTCCAAACCCAATCCTAGCTCTAATTTTCATGGATGGAATGGAAATATGGGAGATGTTTCTACTTCATATATCTCATTTATCTATCCATCATCCACAATGCCTTTTCCCATGAATGTTTCTTTTATGGAAAATCCTCCTCCAACCTATGATATTACATCGGGGTGGGATTAATTTTCTAACATGAGAAACCCCCCGCATGGAGTTCCTTCATCAAGGGGCAATGTATATTTTCACATGGGTAATATGTATCTTATCGCTTTCTCCTCACAAGTGTTCCCATTTGGGATGATACTTTCACAACCTTTCATATCACCAACCTATGGTAGTCATGTTGGAGATAGGTCAACAACCTTTGCAAGCCACGTTGAAGACCTACAACCATCTGTTGCAAGTCATGTTGGGGGAACAAATACAGTCATTGCTAGTCACACTGCACAAACATCACCAACCTGTGTAAGTCATGTTGGAGATCATCTATTAGCCTTTGCAAGTCATGTTGGGAGCATGTCACCAGCCACTGCAAGTCATGTTGGGGGCATTGATACTATTGAGAAGCCTAGAAAGATAGAACGTAAGCCCAATTTCCCTTGTAGAATTTATAAATGAGGTCACCTAACCTATTTTTTCCCTACTATTGTCGTGGTATGAGAAGCGAGGTCCTTGTCTGATGGCCCTTCAGGTTCTGAGTCGTCCTCAGTTTCCCAACATTATAATCCTTCTTTGGTTGATGTTGTGGTCTTATTGGTGCAATATTTGGCTGGCACCACTCCTATTTTGGGGGGTGATGTATCTCTTGACCATGTTGTCTTGCATCCTATTCAACCAATAGTTGAAGAAGTGGTCACGCCGATACAATCTTCGGTCGATCCCACTCTTCTCTTGAAGCATGACAAGTCTAAGGAAGTGAAATTGTCAATGAAATCTTCGACCAGTCCCACTCTTCTTTTGGGGTGTGATGCATCTTTTTACCATGTCCTTAGCATTTCCATTTCTGTACCTTCTGAAAAAGGGGGCATTCCACTCTCTTCGAGTATGCTCCCTCCAAGTCCTAGGATGGTTTCCTTTGATTGGAATGATCCTGTAGAGCCTCACCTTCCTTCTTTTGTACCCTTCCAGATAATGGGTGTTCATTGATATATTGTAGATGAAGGATCCTATGCAAGTATTTTATCCTCCTTCGCTTGGCAAGTTTTGGGTTCTCCCAAGCTTGTGTCAGCTACGAGTGAGTTGTTGGATTTTGATAGAAGACTTGCATGGGAGCCCTGGCCTCCCCCTATTAGCTTGAGTAATCTATCATTTCCTCTTGAGACTTATCTTGTTGTTTGTGAGACCTCAAAACCTGGTATTTGTGAGTTGTCGAGCCTCGGTTTCATGGATGCTTAGTTGCCTTTAGACAAGGCTATCCTTGAAGCTATGATTTTGGATTTTTGACCTCTTCCTGAACTAGAAACTGTACAAGTTGATTACCAAAAAATCCCTTGGCCTGGGCCTAACAATGGGCCCTACCTAGATAACTAATATGCATAAGCTGCAAGGTTGTGCCATCCTCTATACATATTGTACTTTTAGTTTTTCTTGTTTTCAAGTTCGGAATCCCTTAACACATGATTTATCAAAGGTTTCTATATTGGACTTACTAACTTCTAGGTAAGTTTTTTTGGTCTTATATACATGACTTTGGAGGCATTTTCTTTGGTATGTTTCTTTATGTCGATTCATTTTGACAACTCATGATCTCGAAACTGGCATATGGGTTAGATTTTTCCTGCCATAAATTCTTGCATTATCTGTTTCTTATATCATTTTTCCTTAGGATCGACCCCATCGAGTTGCAACCTAGAACCTTCTATATTGTTTAGAAGTGTTGTAATTCATGTGGTATATCATGCCTTCCATGGGCATCCTAGCTTAGCTCCCCTTTGCATTTTGGTGCCCATGTTGTAAGTTTTCTATTAGGCTCGGGAGCCCCTTATAGCCCCGCTATGCCATTACGTTTGAACCTCACTCTTCTTACTCAATCATCAAGTGCAGTGCAGTGACCATCATTAGCTCATTATAGAGGCTGGAAGAATGAAGAATCACATCGTTCATATCACATATTCCTTGCAACCTTTATCAGTTGCACTTTACATGCGCGTATGTACTATGAAAATCCTTCAGTTCGTTTCAAAACATCCAGTCGCCATGAATTCAATGTTCCCTGGCACGATTCCACCTCTCGCCTGCTCTGTTATAAATTCCAGATGTTTTGCACACATTCTATTCACCAGTCGAGCTTATGCATTGTTTTTAGTTCTTCTCGCAAGCCCAGGTTGATCAAGATCGTTGCCTTGGGCCCATGCCAAATCCATTGCGCATAGGAAAAATACGTGTTGCACCATGGAAACCTCTCAAAACATAAGGAAGGGCACGTGAAGCGGTAGAAGCACTAGGTGTGAGCCCCAAAACTTGACATTGATCAACGAGGATCCGGAGGTGAGGGCGTCTTTCGAACAGTTCGGGTTCATGGCCTTCTACAGGAAAATCCAAGGATTCAATTTGTGATTAGTTGAGCAGTTCACACTTAGTTTCGACGGTTTCCACGCAGTAATTGCGAGTGTCACTATCCATGTAACAGAAGAAACTTTGTCGACTGCAATAGAGATCCCTCTACGCAGGGAAAGGTGGTTTAAAGACATGCCCTTGGACGCGCGGTGCTATGAAGATTTCATCAAACAAGATTGTTTAGGTGGGAAAATTGAGACAGGCGTTCCAAGTAGATATTTGCAGGAACCTTTTCAGAAACTACTTGGAGTAATTAGGAGATATTTCACCTCTGAAGGAAGGTTCGATAGAATACATTTGCATCACATTAGATTGTTAATGCACTTCACAGGAAGAAGACCATTAAATATACCCTTTTTCTTACATCAGAACCTCCGAGAGATGGCGGACAACACCCAGGTTGAAGCGAGTCAAAAAAAAAGGAAACTCTCTCATGTCTCACTGATTAAACTGCTGGTAGTTGAAGAATTAAGATGTTTGGGAAGCAACTGGGATTCATTCTTGCTCACAGTGGGCATCCCCAAGGATCCAAAGGGAGATTTCCCTCTGCCTGCGGAAAAGGTAATATCAAACTGCGCGGAGGTTGGAGTGGAAGAGGCTACATAGGAAGGAAAAATGGTGGAAGCCCTCTCTCCCCAACAACAAGTACCCCAGAGAAGGGGCAGGCCAAAGAAGAACAAGGAAGTTGGGGAAACTCGAGTCCCAAGCAAACCGCGTGCAAAATCAATTGCCGAAGAATTACTTATGCGCGCCATTCAGCTTGAACCTGTTGAAGGTATAGGTCGAGAAAAATGGAGCAGAATGAGGAAGACACATGTTGGAGGCATAGATGTTCGAGAGCCATCTCAATAGCTGAAGCAAGCGCAACTCGCTATCGCCGAGATTTACTAGGAAAATAGAGAACTAAGACAACAATTAGTAGAGAGGTCCTTTGAAGTGTCAGCATCATAAGGCCGCGAAGGAAATGTAATGTGGCTTAAGAGAAAGCTCAGGGAAGTGTAGGATACAATAGTATAGGTGTGCGAAACAAAGAGAATAATGGAAGAAATAAATGTGAAGCATTTCAGAGAATGTGAAGCGACCGGGGAGAAATTCCATGCAACTCTTGCCAGCGCGCAGAAGAAACGTGATTAACTGAGTGCATTCTTGTATTCTCAAAATGTGGCATGCTTTTTTATAGTTCTGAGGAAGGCGTCATCCTGGGAAAGTTTTGTAATTTTGGTAACAACTGCGATCGACGAAATTCACTCGCCACATACGCACCCCTGCAAATGAGCAAGTGACAAAAACCAAGGCCGTTACAGTGGATGGCGGGAGTCTGACCAGAGCACTTGATTGTTCGGATACTTTGTCAAAGGAAGGAATCGACACATCACTCTCACCATGGTGAGACCTTACTGATAACCAAACCCCATGGCAAAGATAAGCGATTTTGACGCGACTGAATACAGTGGGTTTCTATTTTCTGGAAAGGTGTTATACGAAAGCTCATTTATAGAGAACAATCAATTTCCTAAATTCTAGGGATGGTAACTAGAGAGAAGGGCATCCCAAGTGGTGCCCTTACCTATATATTTTATCCTTTCAATGTAAGATAGGTTGGTTAGAAAAATTAGTGTAGATAGTGACTATTGAATGTAGTTTGAGCTCGATCGAAATTTAATGCAAAATTCTTGAAGCCTTGATGAAAAGATTCTAATTGTAGCAGTTGGATGTATTGTTTTATTTCTTTGTGTATGTACTTACTATATTCTTTATTCATATCTATTTTTGTCTGAATCGGAACATAATTTTGAACCTAGGATTCGTTGCACAACACCTTGGGATTCGCGCCATTTAGACAAACCATTTTCCTCTAAGTTAACTCTAAATTCATCCTCAGAGGTGCTCCGAGTTACTTCATGTATTTTTTCCCCTGCAACACACAACGATTTTAAACTGAAGACTGTTGCTCACTTAGCCTTTATCCTCTCAAGTTCAGTCACCAATTTATTTGTTTCTATCATTTTCTTAAATCAACTCCATACTCCAAGGTCTTACTCTCTTGTGCCAATAGAACCAAAAAATTATTATTTAAAGGTGTTAAATCTTGCCGACAACTTAAAGCCATATCATGTATCGAGACAAAGTCTCTCTCAAGAGCCCTCTCCAGGTCTGAAAGGCTAGTTTCGGGTCTCAAAAGTTAGTTTGTAGGTTGCCTTTGTCATTCATTGCTCAGCCAAACAAAGTTTACGGAGAGTTAACATTCTAGCATCGTTGTCGGGGATGGAATTGAATAAATTTCCCTAGGAGAATGAATAAAGTTACAGTTTTGACCCCTGAGGGTAACAAAGGGAAAAATATCTCTATTGGTTGAAAACTTTACCCTGGCGACTACAGTCTAAAAGACCAGTAGCGTGGTTCAGGAACCCTGGCTCCGGAGATGATCTATACCAGAGCAAATCTTGATCCAAACCCTGTAGAGCCTGTGTGTGATCTCGAGAAACATTTGCACAAGACTAGAGAGAAAGTGTCAGACCCGTTCTATTACCTAGATAGAAGCTCGTCCTTACCCAAAGACAACGCGCAAAGCATTGACGACCTTGAGTTTGATGCTTTGTTTGAGAAAACCTTGTTAATGTCTAAGTCGAAAACTGGCCTGGATGAGATAGTTTTCAACCAGAAGAGGTTCCAAGCTCTGATACCTAATAATATCCCCCAAATCCCTAACGCTCCTAGATCCATGGCCACTAGATTCGCTCCCCTCATTCTACTAGCCCAATTGCATGATTTGCCCCAAAATTATAGCCAGAGGATTAAGCTCTACGATGCTGAAGGGAATGTTTTAGCCCAGAGGCATCTAGATTGGTTCAATGATTTTGTAGACCTAGAGGAGGTGGAATATGCAGATGTGAAAATGAGGTTGTTCGCGCAGAGCCTTTCGGGGGAGGTTAGGAAATGGTTCAAATCCTTCCCGACAACAAGCATTCAAGACTTCGCCGCATTCGAAACATCTTTCATTACTAGATGGGGAGACAAGAAGAACCCCTTGCAGCTATTGACACAGTACAATAATATAAAGAGGGCGCCAGAGGAGACGGTGCAAGAATTCTTAGCCCATTTCATGAGGGTTTGTAACTTTATTCCTGTAGAAGTCGAACTACCCCCCTGGGGCTGCACAACTACGATATGTTGACTCCTTCGACAACGATTTCACTTTGCTATTGAGAGAAAGAAGATCAACAAATCCAGATTCCATGATGAGCGATGCAATCAAAGTCAAGGTAAACATGATGGAAATGGGGAAGATCAAACAAAGATTCAATAGAGGCGATAAGAAACCCCAAGGGGATGCACAACCATCGACATCTCAGTCTTTGGATGACAATTTCGACTTGATGATGAAGACGATGGAGAAACTGATGGAAATAATGTCCATGGGAAACAAACCTATTGCCCAAGAAAAACATGACCCCCATCCCAGAAATTAGAACCTCAGAAGAGGTGAGGGCCCGCAAGTCAAATAGAGGGAGTAGAGAGACTAGGGAGACCAACAGACAAGGCCTCTATTCCAAAACAATTACACAGATGAGAATTTTGATCAGATGTTCCAAGACCAAATGCATTACTGCGACAACAAGGACACGTGCATTTTTTAACGAAGGGGGAACATGATCAATACATGAGCAAAAATGACAATATTATGCTCGAGAAAAATGACACACTCTCCGGGGAGACAGAAGAATTCAAAAAAGATTATCACAATGCCATTATGCAGTTTCAAAAACAATTAAACATCGAGAGGAAGAAGGTGCCTATCAAACCTCAACAGAAAAATCCCATAAGAAAACCTCCACCGGACGCCCCTTCCACAAGTCAACCAAAGCCAAACAACCCGGCCAAGGATACAACTAAAGAGGAAAAGTTGAAGGAGGAGCCCCTGAAGAAAGGATCGGAAACAAGCTGAGAAGAGTGTGGAAAAGAGGTAGAAATGTTTTGTTCCCCCTTTAACTTTGAGCACGAAATGGCCAAGATCAAAATATATGTTCCTTTTAACGAACTTATCAAAAAGGGTGAATATCGGGAGAATATTATTAAAATGCTAAAAATGGTAGGAAATCCCGACACTATGAACATCTAAGATGATCACCCTACCATTTTGTTTGGTCCGCGCATAGAGGAGACAAACGATACTGAGGACATCCCCCCATTCTATGTCCATCTCAAGGTCCATGACATGACCCTGCATAATGCCATGCTGGACTCAGGTTCATCGCACAACCTCATTTCAAAGGTGATCAAGGACGAGTTGGGTTTGGACATCACCAGACCCTATAAGGACCTTTTTTATTTTGATTTGAGGAAACTCAAGTGCTTGGGTCTCATCAAAGACTTGGTCGTATCACTGGCCCAAATTCCTTCGAAGAACATGGTTATGGACGTAGTTGTGGCAAACATACCCCCTAAATTTGGCATGTTGTTATCCAGGTCGTGGGCTGCAAAGTTAAAAGGGACTCTGCAAATGGACATGTCATATGCCACCATTCCTATCTTTGTCCAGGACAGATGGTTCTACAGAGAAATTATACTGAAATACATGGTAAAGAGTAAGATGCAACCAAATAACCATCATATTTACTCTGTTGACATTGAGGTTGACTCCTCCATATTCTACAATGACCTTAGTTTTGAAGAGGAAGAATCGACAACCGTCATGATCGTCGACGATGAAGCCGCGTGACAAGAAGCAGAGTGCGTCGATTCGAGGAACCACACAGAGAACAAGATATGGAACATGATTTTTGATGGCATTGTCAGTAAGGAAGGAGAAGGGGCCGATGTATGGATAAGCCCTTCTGAGGTGGGCACAAAACTATGCTCGTGCAAGCTCTCTTTCAAGTGTACAAACAACATGGCTGAAAATGAGGCACTGATTTTGGGCTTGAAGGTTTTGAAAGAATTAGGCGCAAAGAGGATAGAAGTGCACAGGGACTCTAAGATGGTTATAAACTAGGTGAAGGGCACATATCATTCCAAACGCCCCAGGCCGAGAGCATACAAAAACCTAGTGTTGGAGCTCCTCGAATAATTCTTGGAATATGAGCTATTGGCAGTCCCAATGGGGCAAAATCAAATGGTCGATGCATTGGCCACCTTGACCTTGATTTTTAAGATTCTCATATTTCCCAACAGAAAATACGAGATCGAAGTCAAACATAGGCCATCAATTCCTGACAATATCAAATATTGGCAAGTGTTTGAGGACGACAAACACGTGGAGAGATTCCTCCTAATGAGTGACGAGTTCGATAACATAAACATTGATGACGAGTGTTGTTGTGACGAAGATGAGAGCGCAGTTGCACATAGTAATGATGACCCTTTCCAAAACCAGATAGCTGGAAGGGACATAGTACAGTTGAAAAATAATAGTATCCGAAAGGGGCTAGTTCTGTTGGAAAATTTGTTTGACGAAAATGATGTGGTTAGAAATCCCAGGATCACTGCAAATGATGAGGATGTCGAAGATTGAAACATCAGGACTCAGGAAAACCCGAAAGTAATCAAATTGTAAAAAACGCCCAGTTCAGAGGTCAAACAATATTACATCAAGCTCATGAAAGATTTTCCCGACATCTTCGCTTGGAGTTATGATGACTTGAAGGTTTACGACACCAAATTAATTCAACACGCCATTCCTCTCAAATAAGACCAAAGTCCTTTCAAACAAAATCTGAGACGGATAAATCCCATGTTGCTGCTACTAATCGAAAAGGTGGTAAGGAAACTCTTCAAAGCTAAAATTATCGTTTCTTTAAGGTCTCCAAAGTGGGTGACACACTTGGTGCCTGTAAGAAAAAAGAGTGGCAAAATAAGATTGTGTGCGGATTTTCGAAACTTGAATAAAGAGTCCCTCAAGGACCACTACACACTCCCTAAAATGGACTATATTTTGCAAAAGGTGGTGGGGTCCCAGAAGATCTCCATGCTGGATGGTTTTTCAGGTTACAATCAGATCCTGGTACACCTGGATGACAGGGAAAAGATGGCTTTTACAACACCATGGGGGATGTTCATGTATGTGAAGATACCATTCGTTTTGATGAACGCTTGAGCTACCTTCCATAGGGCAATGGAATTATCATTTTCTGATGAAAAGGACAAGTTTATTGTGATCTATTTGGATGACATCACAGTGTACTCTAACTCTGACGAACAACACCTCAGACATCTGAAGAAGGTTTTCCAGAAATGTAGGAAATTCGGCATATAATTGAATCCAAAAAGGTCACATTTTGGGATGCAAGAGGGGAAGTTGTTAAGGCACATCATCTCAAAAGAGCGAATAAAGGTAGACCCCAGCAGGATTGAAGGAATCCTAAAAATCGGCACTCTGCACAGTAAGAAGCAGGTGCAATCTTTCCTGGGAAAGGTAAATTTCTTGAGAAGATTCATCCCAAATCTGACATAAATTATAAAACATATCACCTACATGCTCAGAAAAGGGAATGAGATCAAGTGGAACCTGGAATCTAGGAAATCATTTGAAGATATCAAGGTCACGCTGACTAAAGCTCCCGTGCTACCCAGCCCAGACTTCATGAGAGACTTCATCATGTTTTCATTCGCTTCGGAGTATACGATTGTGGGTGTGCTATTACATAAATACGATCAGAACTTTGAGAAGCCTATAGCCTATTTCAGCAGGACGCTGAGGGAATCGCCACTAAGGTATGACATTATGGAGAAACAAGCATACGCCTTAGTAAAATCCCTAAAGGAGTTCAGAATGTACATATTACACTCCCACGTTATTTCTTACATGCCCAGCAACTCAGTGAAGGATATCCTGACTCAGCCTGACCCTGAGGGAAGGAGAGGTAAGTGGATAGTGGTCATGCTGAAATATGATGTAGAAATCAAGCCCACAAAGTTGATTAAGGGTCAGGGCCTCACAAAGTTGATAGTGCAGTCAGACTACGACGCTTTGGGAATTAACTTCATCACTAATCTGTCAGAAAATCCTCAGGAAGAAACAACCGCGCAGGTGTCTCAAAAGTTCGTCAATTCACTGTGGTATACATACATCATCTATGTGTTGAAGAATCTGCAAGCTCCTTTGGATTTAAGTAAGACCAAGGCCAAATTCCTAAAGCTCAAATCTGTTAAGTTCTGCATCTTGGATAACTCACTGTATTGGAAAGATCCCAGAGGGATATTGCTGAGTTGTTTGCTGGAAGACGATGTGAAATGAGCTATCGAAGAATTACACAAAAGTGACTATGGAGGACATCACTACTAGAAAGCCACCGCACATAAAAAATTTAGAGCAGGTTACCATTGGCCCAACATCTTCGTAGACGTATACAAAGAGGTCTCCAGTTGCCACGAGTGTCAGATTTTCGATGGCAGGATAAAGCTGCAACCCCTGCCGCAGAAACCGATCTCGGTTGAAGCGTCTTTCATGCAATGGGGCTTGGATTTTATAGGGTAAATAAATCCACCATCCTCGACGCAACATAGATGGATACTCACAACCATATATTATTTCACAAAATGGATAGAAGCAATTCCAACGAAGTAGGCCACTAACGCAGTCATCATTCAATTTCTGAAGATGAACATTTCGTTGAGATTTGGATGCCCTGTCAAGATCATAACAGATAACACAGTCGCATTCAAGTCCAAGAAGATGGATAACTTTTGGCAGGATTACAACATAACCCTGGGACATTCTACAGCGTATTACCCATAGGGAAATGGGTTAGTAGAATCGTAAAATAAAATTTTGACCATGATTATCAAGAGACTCCTGTAAGACAACAAGAAGGCCTGGCATAAAAATCTTATTTACGCGCTATGGGTAGATAGGGTCACTACCAAGAAGTCCATCTCGACTTCTCCATTCCAGATTATCTACGATGCAGATGCGGTTTTCCCCAACTCACTGGGGTTGACCGTTAGGAAGTTGTTGCAAGAACAAGAAGTCGAGCCAGATGACACGCATAGGAGATTAAATCAACTGATTCACACACATCAGATGAGGGAACAAGTGTACACTCGATCATAACTCCATCAAGAGAGGATGAAGAAATATTTTAACAAGCACTCTAAGCAGGAGAAATTTCAGTTGGGTGATGTAGTGCTGAAATGGGACGCAAGGAATGAAGATAAAGGAAAACACGAAAAATTCGATCATTGTTGGATGAGTCCATTCAGAATCAATGCATATCACAGAAATAATGTTTATTTTCTAGAAGAACTAAATGGAGAGTGTGTTGGTTAGGGGCATGTAAACGACAGGTTCCTCAAACACTATCTAGTGCAATAAAGTCCTTTTAAGTCACATGTCATTGTAAATAGTCATTTTATTTTTGTTTTGAGTCAGTGTGTTGGCAGAATATTGGAGCCCAGAGTGAAGGCCCTGAGTTTATGTTGCGTCTCGAAACTGTGTCAATAGGTGTTAGTTTGTGTTTTGTTTTTTGTTGTTTCAACGTCTGAAAGTCAAATAAGGCCCAATGGTCAGGCACCTGGTATGTTGTTCTTTGCTACCTCACTGGGAGGATAGCATCCCCGTTGGAGCCAGTTGTTAGCACCACCATTTTTCTTTTCAGTTAGAGTCGGTCTTAGTCAAGTTATGGTATGTGTGTCAAAGCATGCGAGGTTAGGTACCGAGAGATCTTGTTGAAATAGAAGAAGTATATTGGAGTAGTATTTAAATGTTTCAACATGCAAAATTGCAAACCTTTGAAGGTGCCAATTCCCATGGGAGAAAGGCTAATTGTTGAACAGTGTCCAAAGACATAGGAGGAAATAGAGGACATGGAATGTGTGCCTTATGAAAGTGTTATTGGCAGTCTAATGTATGCAATGGTTTGCACTCGACCAGACATTGCCCATGCAGTGGGAGTGTTGAGTAGATACATTTTGACACCTGGAAAGGAGCAATAGACAACTATCAAGAGAGTATTAAGGTATTTGTGTGTCACAAAAGACTTTGTTATATGCTACCAAGGAAAAATTGGAGGTGACAGTGAATTAAATTTAGATGGCTTTGTTGATGTCAACTAGGCTGGAGATCTGGATTGCTAAAGGTCGACCATTGGATATGTGTTCAATATGATCAATGGACAAATAAATTGGATGAGTAAGCAATAGGCATAGCATTGTCAACAACAGAAACTGAATACATGGAAACCACTCATGGAAGCAAAGAAGCAGTATGGTTGCAAGGTTGTGTTCAAGAATCGGGTTTGAGCGGAGATCTATGAAGATAAGTTGTGACAGTTAAAGCACAATATTTCTGGCAAAGAACACAACTTATCATTCCAAGACTAAGCACATTGATGTACAATACCATTTCGTGGGAGACATGGTGGAAAGCAACAAGGTACTACTGGAGAAAGTAAACATGTTGGAAAACATAACAGACTATTTGACCAAGTATGTGAGTGTTGTGAATTTGTCTTGGTGTGGAGAGGCAATGGGCATTGGTGCCCTGGGTCTGTGAATGAGAGTTCATAAATCTCCCAGTTTCAGCAAAGAAGACAACAAATGGGAGAATTTTGGGTTGGTTGTTATATTCTTTGCAGTGAAAGTCTAGTCGAGGTGGATCGATTGACAATGAAAGTAGAAGGTTGAGGTGGTTCAATCGGGTAAAGTCGAAGTCGAATAACTCGAAAGTAAATCTAAGAGGTCAATTGACAAGAGGTCAATAGACAGGCGCATGGAAACCGAATGAAGACCGAATGGAGATCAACTGGTAAACTGACTTAGAGTCGAATGTAACATAATCCTAAGATTCATAGGATTTGTAGCCAATGATCTGTAACTATTTTTGGGTGCCTTTCTTTAGGGTTTTTGTTACTATAAAGCCTATAAAAAAAACATTTTTTAATGTTGTAAAAGCTAATATTTAGAGAAATTATTTTAGAGGTTGTTGGTCATGTAGATGTAAGCCAAATTGGCTACAAGGTTGTTCTTAAATAGAGAAAGAAGGGATGATTTTGATTGTGTCTTCGGTGTAGACCAAGGTTAGGCATGTAATGTTTTATTCTAAAGGAATAGGACAATAAGAGAGAAAAATTCTCAAGGAATGTTGGTTTTCTTGTTTGGGTTTCCAGGGTAAAATCTTTGTGTACTTTGTTTTTGCTTTGTCATTTAATTTCTTGATTAAATCTTTCTTCCTCTCTTTTGTTAGGTTTAGTGTGGAAGTGTTCCTCATTTCCTAACAATTAATACATATGATGAAGACTATATAATGGATTGGAATACTCCATTGTAAGATGTCTCATGTTGGCCTATAGACGCCTAGGTGGCTGGTGTAGTCTTGAGTGCATGATGTAGCATGATGTAGGCCAAGAAATAATGAGCGTGTTTCCCATTATTGTTGTTAAGAGAACAACTCTGAAAGTGTATTGTAATCATTGTTCATTGTTGATAAATACACATAGCTCGATTTAGAGTGTGGGGTTTTTCTCCTGAAAGGGTTTCCCTAGTAAATCTTGTTGTCTATGTGTTTGTTTGTGTGTTATTTCTCTCTCTTAGTTTTAACATTTGGTATCATAGCTTGGTAGGGCTAGACTCTCTAGTGAGAGTGGCCTCGGTGTTTCCTGGATCGTGGATTAGAGATATATTGACTTGGACTCTCCAACAATAGTATGGAAGGTAGCAGATGAATAAGTACTTGGTGAATGAGTGCTTGATTTGGCTTGTGTAATTGTATTTGGAGTAGGAGGGACGATGGCAATGAAAAAGGTTGATTTTTCATAGCATCATGTGCTTGTACATACAATTGTAATTATTTTTATGGAATTATATTTTATCATATACGTAAATGGGCATATGGCTATAAGACCTATTGAGGCATGCATACCCATGGTTTAATGGTTCATTTGTATAAAGTCTAGACATAGAACTAGGTGATAGGGGGACATGTTGTATTCCTAGAAATGTAGTAAATAAACTTTTAGGGGGGTAGTTGTTTATCCCAATTCAAGTTTAAAGGGCGGGATGTTGGGTTAATCTTGACTCAATCATTTGAGTAATTAAGATAGCAGAATGGGTTTGTCATTCATGGTGTATGGGCCCATGGTATTGGGTAACCCATTGTATTACATACAATGAAGAATATTTAATGGCTTGGAATACTCCATTGTAAAATTCCTCATGTTGGCTTGTAGAGGCCTGTAGAGGCCTAGAAGTGATTCGAAAAGATCTTTTAACGACAATAGTTGAGTTTTAAAGCACGAGTTAATTAACCATTTAGGAAACTGATGAAAGAGGAAGAGTTAATGAAGAAACATGGCAGCCATATAAACATATACAGATCCGAAAATAAGCATAAAGCAACAACAAACCATAAACACCAAAGTGATAATGGAGTTCGGCAATCTCGCCTATGTCTCCGGGCCTTTGTCTCAATGGGTGAGGCTTTCTTATTTCTGTTCAAAGCTTTAAAAATACATCATAACATTGCCAAAAATATTACAAACTGATATGGTTGTGTTCTACCAGACCTCAAGAACCCAACAAAACTGACAGCACTGAAAAGGGATGAACGGAGCTCCTATAAATGGACCACAAAGGTGATCTCCTCAATGGTTTCCCTACATAAAAATGGCTTTGGCTCAACAATTATTTAGCATTTTCTTGTTTTGAACCTCCTCTTTATGGATTCAAGAGCCTCTGGTTTATATAGACCTGAAGTTGGCAACCAATTCCCAACTCCCTCCCCAAGATCCGGCCTAAAAAAGGGCCCAAGATCCTCCAAAAATGGATTAAATCTCCCAAATCTAGCTAAAAAGCCATTAAAAATTATACTATAAGGTATAAAACCCACATTTGGAAAAATATGGCACGCAGACCCTCGATCCTCGGGCTCCTAGTCACTTGGGTGCCTCCATGTCGCCTAACGCCAAGCGCTAGCTCCTTAACTATCGTCCCCCAGTTGTTGACAATGCCATATGTCCATGTTCCTAGCTCCCACACACTCTAGCAGGTAGTTGGCCCCTCGACGATGTAGCCCACAGCTAAGCCCTTAGTCAGTGGGCTAGCCCGACCGACCAGGGCTAACCCCTAAACCTCCACGCTAAACAATGGAATGGTCTGGTCATGTCATATGGTCATATGTGCTAGGGGTTATACCCCAAAACTCCATGCGCCAAACAATTTAAGGTATGGGCATATGCGTAGAGCCAAAAAGACCATGGGTTGGGGCCTAGCCCCGACCCTTTACCCCTCTACCTTAACACACATACAACTTTAACATAATACAGAGACACCTCTTGTTAAGTGCTACTGTGTAGGCGGTTTGGTATCCTGACCTATGTGAAGACTTGGTCGCCCATGGAGGTCACGGGTTCGACCCCGGTGGACTCCAAACAATTTTGCACCCAAACTTTCCAATGAATGGGTTCCACGTGGCAATCCATGATTGGGCCACATGTCACCTTTACATTCACCCAAGTAAATGCCACGTGTCAACATCCTATTCGACCACTTGTCTACTTGCATGTCTGCCCAGTCAGCATCTAACTATACTTGCCATGTATCGTACAAACCTACCACGTCTTTTGTATGGTCATGCTACGTGTCACCCTTACAGTGGTGCCAACTCCTATTTTCCCTGCCTCAATGTATGTTTCTTGACTAGAAACCTCATCAAGATTAGTAGGTCCAAACATAAATACAGTGTTACGAATATGTGCAGGTAAACCTCCTATATACTTCATAAGAGTTTCTTGGGTATGTAAATAAATATCTAATATCAATGCCATTTTACGAAATCCATTGGTGTATTCTTGCATTGTTTGTCCTTTTCTTAGTTTAAGACCTTGCCATTCAATTAAAGCCTTCTCTTTATAACCCAAAGGATAGAATTGTTTTCTAAGTGAAAAAACAAAAACTTGCCATGATGGAAATACATTACCCACTTGTTGCGTGCCATTTTGCAACTTGCTTTTCCACCAAATGAGTGTTGTACCTGCAATTCTAAGTGATTCCAACTTGATTTGAGTTGCCTCATCCTTGATTTGTTGCACACTGCAATAAATATGCATCTGTCTGACCCAATTATCAAGTCTCTCTGCATTGACTTCACCATCATACATGAGTAATTCAAATTTCACATCAAGCTTAAGTATAGGCATTTCATTTTTATGTTTATGGACATGTTTTCTTGCTATGGATTTGGAACTTGAACTTGAAGAAGAAGAAGTTGATGGAGAAGAAGGAGGTGAAGGATGAATTTCAGGAGGATCCTCTCCTTCTTCAATTTTGACCTTTGAAGATTCACCTAGAATCGGTCTCTTCTGTTCCAAGTAATCCTCATATAAAACCTTCATCATCTCCGACATGGCGAAGAAAGTTTTTCGAAACTCTTTCTCATCATGAGAAAGTCCCTCTTTCGTTGCCATCTCCTCACTTTGAGAAGTTTTCTTTCTCAATACAATCTCTGGATTCTCTTCAACAAGCTCACCTTCACCATGATTCAGCCTTTCCTTAGTAATCATGCAAACTCAAAAACCAACCATCAACTAGCTCTGATACCACTTGATCCAAAAAGATCTGTTAACGACAATGGTTGAGTTTTAAAGCATGAGTTAATTAACCATTTAGGAATTTGATGAAAGAGGAATAATTAATGAAGAAACATGGAAGCCATATAAACACATACATATCTGGAAATAATCATAAAGCAACAACAAACCATAAACACCAAAGTGATAACGGAGTTCGATAATCTCGCTTATGTCTCTGGGCCTTTATCTCAATGGGTGAGGCTTTCTTATTTCTGTTCAAGGCTTTAAAAATACATCATAATAGTGCCAAAAGGATTACAAACTCATCTAGTTGTGTTCTACCAGATCTCAAGAACCCAACAAAACTGACGGCACTGAAAACGGATGAACGAATCTCCCAGAAATTGCCAGCAAAGATGCTCTCCTCAATGGCTTCCCTGCATAAAAATAGCTTTGGCTCAACAATTCTTCAACATTTTCCTGTTCTAAACCTCCTCTTTATGGATTCAAGAGCCTCTGGTTTGTATAGACCTGAAGTTGGCAACCAATTCCCAACTTCCCCTCAAGATCTAGCCTTAAAAAGGGCCCAAGATCCTCCAAAAATGGATTAAATCTCCCAAATCTGGCTAAAAATCCATTAAAAATTATAATATAAGGTATAAAACCCACATTTGGAAAAATATGGTGTGTCAGCCCCCGATCCTCGGGCTCCTAGTCACTTGGGCGCCTCCATGTGGCCTAGCGCCAAGCGTTATCTCCTTCACTGTCGACCCTCGATCATTGGCAATGCCATATGTCCCTGTTTCTAGCTACCACGCGCTCTAGCAGGTAGCTGCCCCCCCCCGACAATGTAGCCCACGGTTAATCTTTTGGTTGGTGGGCTAGCCTGACCAACTGGGGCTAACCCCTAAACCTCCACACCAAATGGTGGAATGGTCTAGTCATGTCATATGGTCGTATGTGCCAGGGGCTATACCCCAAAAGTTTGCATGCCAAACAATTTAAGGTATGGGCATATGTGTAGATCCAAAAGACCGCGAGCTGGGGCCTAGCCCCAACCCTTTACCCCTCCGCCTTAACACACATACAACTTTAACATAATATGACGCCACCTCTTGTTAAGCACTACTTTGTAGGTGGGCTGGTAGCTCGACCTACATGAAGACTTGGCTGCCCATGGAGGTCACGGGTTTGACCCCGGTGGACTCCAAACAATTTTGCAACCAAATTGTTCAATGAATGGGTACCATATGGCACCTTTACATTCACCCAAGTAAATCCTACGTATCAACATCCTATTTGACCACTTGTCTTCCTGCATGTCTTCCTAGTCAACATCCAACTGTACTTGCCATGTGTCGTACAGACCTACCACGCTAATCATACGGTCATGCCACGTCAGTCATACAATCATGCCACATGTCACCCTTATAGTGGTGTCACGTGTCACCATATGACTCATCCACCTGTTGCCATCAACTGCCTAGTCAGCGCCAATGCATCATTTCCACGTCACCTATACAGTCAGCTGCCACATCAACACTGTACAAACTGTAGAGTCATCAATTTTTGCTTGTTTGACCAAATGAACAGATCGTGATATCTTTCGCATACGACGTTCGTTTGAGCCTATTCAATTTGTGTTGGGTTCGTATCAACGAGGCCTACACACAAGTCCGTTTTGAAGCCATTCTGAGCACTTTGATTTTTACGCCTTCCTAGACCCAATTTGGTCCTGAGATCCAATTCTGGATCAAGAAGTCTAGACATATATCTAGGTTATAGGGTGACATGTTGTATTCCTAGAAATCTAGTAAATAAACTTTGAGGGGGGTAGGCGTTTATCCCAATTCAAGTTTAAATTGTGAGATGTTGGGTTAATCTTGACTCAATCATTTGAGTAATTAAGATAGCATCAAGGGTTTGTCGTTCATGGTTTATGGGCCCATGGTATTGGATAACCCATTATATTACATACGATGAAGAACATTTAATGGCTTGGATACTCCATTGTAAAATTCCTCATGTTGGCCTATAGAGGTCTAGGTGGACAATGTAATCTTGAGTGCATGATGTAGTCCAAGAAAGAATTAGATTTCTACTCATTAATATTGTTAATAGCATAGCTTTGAAAGTGTATTGTAATCATTGTTCATTGTTGAGGACTACATTGAGCTTGCTTTGGAGCGTGGGGATTTTCTCCCGAAAGGGTTTCCGCAGGAAATCTTGTTGTATATGTGTTTGTTTGTGTGTTATTTCTCTCTCTTAGTTTTAATTGTTTATTCATTGCATGTATGCCATTTTTATTTATTGTTTCAGTATATAATTTTATATATTTTCCTTATTGATATTAGAGGAACAACAATATTGTACATTGACACAACTATACAAATTCATGGCCATTTTTTAAATTATTCACAACATCTAAATTTATATTGAACAATGAGGAACAAAAAAAAATGAATATAAAACTACTAAACTAGTAGCAAATGTAATGAATATGAAACTATTAAACCAGAGATAAATATAATGACCATGCAACTACTAAATTAGTAATAAAAATGATAAAATTTAAACAACTAAATTAGTAATAAAATATATAACAATAATAATTATATATACTACCATTATTTTAGTTGTGTTATAATGGACTAGGATTATACTACTTTCCTAAAACGTTGGTCCTCTACATTGATGGACCAAACAATTATGATACGTAGTATACTACTATGGACCAAACAATTATACTACTTTCCTAAGCATTCAAATGCAACATGTTGTTCCATATACACCACAACAAAATGGTGTTACTGAAAGGAAGAATCACACACTAAAGGAAATGATTAATTGTATGATCCAATCTAAAGGATTAAGTCTTCATTATTGGGTGAAAGCCATAAACTATGCAAAATACATAGTAAATTTCACTCCAACAAATGCTTTAAAAAATATAACACTAAAAGAAGCATGGAATAAAATTAAGCCAAACGTAAGCCACTTATGTGTCTTTGGTAGTTTAGCATGGACTCACATTCCTAATGATAAAAGGAAATATTTGTAGCCTAAAAGTGAGAAGTGTATTTTTGTTGGATATTCTGAAGATGTCAAAGGCTATCAACTTCTTCAACCTCATTCCAATGAAATTGTTATTAGAAGGGATGTTAAATTTAATGAAAACCTATTGGTCTAGGAGCCTAATTCAACATTTGTTCCATCTTCGACCTATGATCCATCTTCGACGTTTGTGCCATATTCTAATCCTAATTTGGTTTCTTCTTCTTCAGATGATGACAGTTAGGATGAAAATCCACCTCCACCTGCTCGCCTTCTTCCATATGAGTCCATTGAACATGAACCTACACCAGCACCACTGCTTCCCAGATAGGTTCGTTCAACACGAAAAGCAGTTGGTGATCTTGTTGATGATCCTTCAGATCAATGTCAGACACATTTACAATTCCAGGAATCCTCTTCTCTTTTGGCCCAAGTTTCATAGATTCAAGATCCAGACACATTTGCATAAGCTTTAAGTCATTGAGATTGGGACACAACAATGAATGAAGAATAGTGTTCCTTAATACTGAATGATACTTGGGATCTTATACCTCTTTTGAAAGGAAGAACACTTGTCAGATGTAAATGAGTGTATAGAACTAAGTATGCAACAAATGGAAGTGTTGAAAGACACAAGGCCCGATTAGTTTCCAAAGGATTCTCTCAAGTTGAAGGCTTTGACTATAATGAAACATTTTCCCCCATAGCCAAAAAGAATTCCATCCTCCTTGTTCTACCCCTTGTTTCCTCACATAAATGGGAGGTCCATCAAATGGATGTTAAATCTTCCATCTTGCATGGGGATTTGCAAGAATAAATCTACATGGAACAACCTCTCGGCTATGTCCAGAATGAATCCAGACTTGTTTGTTGCCTTAATAAATCTCTTTATGGTATTAAGCAAGCTCCTTGAGCTTGGTATGGCAAAATGGATAGCTTTCTTCTTGAAATCGAATTTTATAAATGCCATTCTAATCCTAATGTCTATACCAAGAAAGTAGGAAACCATCTCATAATTCTTGTTCTCTATGTTGATGACCTTATCCTCACTGATAGTGACCCTAAACATTGACCCATTTGAAAACCAACCTTAAAAAGAAATTTGGAATGATAGACTTAGGCTATTTGCATTATTTACTAAAGGTGTTCATCCTTTGTTGGAATATTGTAGTGTAGCTAGACAGGTAATGGGTGGGGCCGAAGAGCCCATGGTGATAATAGTGGATGCCATTCAATGTAAGGTGGACTAGGTCCACTATATTATTCAATAAGACCAACTATGGTAGTTAGATATATTAGTATGAATATAATAAATGTAAGAGGACTTACTAAAAGGTTCTACTTCTAGAAGGTTCCTCCTCTAGAATGTTGCTAGGTGGTTGGTAACACTATAAAAAGTGGTTCAAGCAATGTAATGGGGACAATAAGAAGAAGTATTGTATTTGGATCGTGTAGTTCATTAGGAGGTTTCCCCCTCGAAGAGGCAAGTGAACAAGAGATGATCCCTTCCATAATATGATCCATCTTATGGTGTTTCCTTGCCCTGTCCTAAGGGTTTGATAATAATAAAATGGATATTTTTCTATAATTTTCTTTAAATCTATTGTGGTGATTGTATTCATATATCTTTGGTACTTAACAATTGGTATCAAAGCACTTTCTTCGGCCATAAAAGAAAAGAGACAATTTTTTATTTTTTATATTTTACAGAGTTTTTGAAGAAGAAAAAGAGGGTCGTGAAACTCCAGATGATTCCGATAGTTTTCAATGAAGAATTTGCATAAATTGGTTGTATATATGAGTTCCTCTTGGAAAAAAAACCAATTTCAAAAAAATAAATCGCATGAAACAGAGTATGGGAAGTAAAGTTATCGACATTTTAAAATCTACTATTTTCAAGGTTTTTTTGAGGATGACCGTACGATTTTACTAATTTATGTAGTAGATGGGGCCGAATTTTCTCAAACAAATTCTAGATATGAGTTCCTCTCACAATTTCACCTAATTACAAGAAACAATCGCTCGAATTGGAGCTCCAGAAGTAAATATATCATTGATTTAAAATCAACCATTTTTCAAGTTTTTTGTGATGGCGACGGGACTGCAGAGCTCCTAACTTTTCACAGGGTGCTCAGATTGCTACCAGATCAATCCCATTGGATAGATAATTTTAAGAGTTTTCATTTGGTATATTATATGTGGTATTTCCAATGGATATTCGACTCTTCAACGAACTTCAATGAAAATTGGCATACTTTCAGGCAAACATCAAGACAATATTTCACCAAGCGGAACAAAAGAGGTCTATT
>ML793347.1:33737-58931 GCA_009831015.1 Picea engelmannii | reverse complement strand
TTGAGAGCACCAACTCTCTGTTTTCTCTAGCACCTACTAGAAGGAAGCACCAACTCCCTGGTTTCTCTAGCATCCACTAGAAGGAAGCACCAACTCCTTAGTTTCTCTATCACCCACTAGAAGGAAGCACCAACTCCTTGGTTTCTCTAGCACCCACTAGAAGGAAGCACCAACTCCCTGGTTTCTCCAGCACCCACTAGAAGGAAGCAACAACTCCCTAAGTGTTCCAACACCAATTGGATGGAAGCACCAACTTCCAGTCACACAGGCACCAACCTGTAAAACAAAGAACAACAGTTCTCCCTTGCACCACCCTGCCACCCTAGTTTCTCTGGTTGCAACTAGATGGAAGCTACAACTCCCTGTGTTCAAGCACCCACTTGAACCTTTGAGGACAACAGTTCTCCCTAGCACCTCCCTACCACCCTGATTATAAATTTTGCTATATATATAAATTTATCACAGTGATACAATATTTATCAATGGCTTACCGGTCTCATCATTGTTCTGCTACACTGCTCTGCTCTACCTGCATTAGTGTCTTCCTGCACACCTTCCTTACGCTTTATGTTCTTCTGCCTTTTATGTTATGTGCGCCATGTCCCTTCTATGCACCATTCCTCTTCTATGCATTTCAGTTGCTGCACTCTGCCTCCTTCTACACACCTGAATCACTCTCAACAATATCCCTCATCTCTTCTTTGTTCTTCATTCTTATAGTCTATGTGCACCTTGTGCATCTATATGCACAATACTTCTGCATGCTCTTCACCCCGCCATTGTTCTCCACATCGGGATATTCACTGCCACTCCACATTGCCACCGCTTCACTCCCTCGAGCATCAACACACTCTCTTTGTTCTGGCGATTATACCCATGTCGAGTCCTCATGTCGAGTCCTCTTCCTAATCTTCATGGCAATTCCTCATCTTTTCTGGTGGTTATACCCATGCGTTCATTATCGTTGGGTGTTATGCTAAGATTCCTTAGCTTGTCTAGCAGTCGAGACTCTTCGTCTTCTCTATCATAGTCAAGCTCATCCTCTTTGTTGCAGTTACAGGGTTCAACACTCTTCCATCTGTCAATCACCTCTATGAACAGTCTTCATTCCACTGGCAGATGCCTTGAGACTCTTCAGTTTCTCTGGCAATCACACTGAGGCCTCTTTAATTTTTCTGTGCAGAAACAATCAGTGGTTTCTAGAAGTTACACTATGAACCTCTTGAGCCTTATGCGTTTGGCACCTTTCACCTTTCCTTTCACATGTGTCCTCAGGCGGTGACCACACGCCTGTTCAAAAGGTGCTTTTGTGATTTGCATTTCGACAATTCCTGTTGTGAGGCATCTCGACTCTCCAAGTCGCGATCTCCGAAATGGAGATTAGCTTCATGCTAGCTCCTCCCTTGAGCCTTCGTCGATCTGACCATAGGTTATGACCAAGGGCCAATTCTGAACACGGATTTCGCATTTCATGTTTCGGGGATTCTGTGAAGAGTCGTCTCGACTATCCATGTCCCAAACTCCGAAATGGAGCTTGTCTCTTCGATCTCTTCTTTACAACTCTTCGACGATGTGACCACCGGTGGTGACCAAGCGCTTATTAATAAAGCGCTTTCTCAATTTCACATTTCGGCATTCCTATGATGAAGGGTCTCGAACCTCCAAGTCACAATCACCGAAATGGAGCTTGGTTGCACTAGCTCCTTCCTCCATCTTCCGCAGATGTGACAATTGGCTGTGACCACAGCCTTATTCGAAAATGCATTTCGACATTTCTGTGATGAAGTATTTCAACACTCCAAGTCACGAACCCTAAAATGATTTGAAGGTATTTCTACGTTTCGACATTTATGTGATGAAGTGTTTCGACACTCCAAGTCACAAACCCCGAAATGATCTGAAGGTATTTCGGCGTTTCGACATTTCTGTGATGAAGTGTTTCGACACTCCAAGTCATGAACCCCGAAATGATCTGAAGGTATTTCAGTGTTTCACATTTCGGCGTTTCAACATTTCTGTGATGAAGTGTTTCGACACTCCAAGTCACGAACCCCAAAATGATCTAAAGGTATTTTGGTGTTTTGGCATTTCTATGATGAAGTGTTTCGACACTCCAAGTCATGAACCCCGAAATGATCTGAAGGTATTTCGGCATTTTGCATTTCGACGTTTCGACATTTTTTTGATGAAGTGTTTCGACACTCCAAGTCACGAACCCCAAAATGACTGAAGGTGTTTCAACGTTTCACATTTCGCAATTTCATCATTCTTGTTGTGAGTGTCCTTGACACCTCCAACTCCCGGTATCTGAAACTCCAAAATGGAGTCAGATCAACAATACATGTTCTCTCTTTGATCAATGACTCAGATTAAATCGTGGTTTCGCATTTCACGATTTTGAGAGGTTAGGGCACCTCCTTCCTTTGACTTTCCAGTCAGTGAAATGTTGATTTGTGACCATGTGTCCTGCCCGAAGATGGACGGTCCTCCTGCTTTCAGGATTTTGTAAGCCCGCTTCTCCTAGCACTTTAAAGAACGTGTAGGTTCTCCTGGATCCAATAATGGTCGAACCCTGCGCTCAGATCTAACGCCCGAGATCTGTCCTCCATCTTTGCACTCCTCCTGTCTGGATTCAGATCTGACGGTCATCGGGAATTTTGAATGGGATCCAACGATCACCGTTGCTCTTCATTGTTATGCTTTTGATCTTTCCATGCCATCATTGTTGCTGATCTTCATTGCCTGCCCATTTTCCATTGTTGTCTCCCAACTGTAAACCTGCCAACGTCGCTACTATTCTTTCCTGTAACCATACCTTCGTCGTTGTTGTTCTTGTCATCAATAACTGTAAGCATGCTATCGTTGTTGTTGTTCTTGCCATCAATGACAAGCACACTCTTCTTGTAAACATGCCAACATGAATATGCTTTGCAGGAACTTGCAATTTATTAACCAATTTAACATTGATAAAATTCTATTGGCAACTAGGGTTAATAGAAACAATAACCTTCTTTTGTTGAATGCATCCATGGACCTGTAATATAGATTTTCTAGATGAGAAGAAACCCTTGGTTCTCTTTGTATATCTTTTTCCAATATGAGACCGACTATCTAAGAATTTTTTTTCAAATTCTTCATCGGAGAGTTCCATTATTTGGGTATACTTAAATGATGCCCATCAAATGGCGACATCACCTTGTAAGTGTAAACTGACCAAACCTCTCTAATTCCTTTTCCATGCTGATATCTCTTATTTTATAAATTATTCAATACTGGGGCCATTATATTTTCCCGTAAAATACATCTTTCTATGAAACCCCAATAATAGAACTAAGATTTGTAAAAATATTCGTGCGTCTTTTTCCAGAAAACCCTAAAAATTGTTGAATTTAAAGTGTTGATAACTTCACTTCCAGGACTCTGTTTCGGCTGATGTTTTTTTTTTAAATTGGGTATTTTTCTGAGAGGAATTCAATACATCCAATTTCCTTTTGCCAATTCTATTCATAAATTTTCAGATATGAATATGAAGTGTACCCCCCCCTTTTCTTTCTTTTAAAAAATTTGCAAAAAGAACCAAATTTTTTTCCCTTCTTTGGCCAAAGAAAGTGCTCTAATACCAAATGTTAAGTACCAAAGAACTGAATACAAAAATACCACAATATATCCATATATCAATATATAAAACCCACACTTTATTATGAAAACCCTTGAGGTAGGGTAACACCATCATTGCAATCATTGCTTGCTACAATAACAATATTCTTCACTATGCTTCAATACATTGCTTACACTTCTTTATATAAGATTCTCTCTATCTCCATGAACATTCTAGAGAATGAATATTCTAGTAGGTAGAACCTTCTAGAAATCCTTCTCACCTTTATTGTGTTCACACTATTACATGAGCCTTATTTAATAATATAGTGGACCCAATCCACCTTACATTGAATGGACTCCACTAATAATACANCCATCAATGACAAGCACACTCTTCTTGTAAACATGCCAACATGAATATGCTTTGCAGGAACTTGCAATTTATTAACCAATTTAACATTGATAAAATTCTATTGGCAACTAGGGTTAATAGAAACAATAACCTTCTTTTGTTGAATGCATCCATGGACCTGTAATATAGATTTTCTAGATGAGAAGAAACCCTTGGTTCTCTTTGTATATCTTTTTCCAATATGAGACCGACTATCTAAGAATTTTTTTTCAAATTCTTCATCGGAGAGTTCCATTATTTGGGTATACTTAAATGATGCCCATCAAATGGCGACATCACCTTGTAAGTGTAAACTGACCAAACCTCTCTAATTCCTTTTCCATGCTGATATCTCTTATTTTATAAATTATTCAATACTGGGGCCATTATATTTTCCCGTAAAATACATCTTTCTATGAAACCCCAATAATAGAACTAAGATTTGTAAAAATATTCGTGCGTCTTTTTCCAGAAAACCCTAAAAATTGTTGAATTTAAAGTGTTGATAACTTCACTTCCAGGACTCTGTTTCGGCTGATGTTTTTTTTTTAAATTGGGTATTTTTCTGAGAGGAATTCAATACATCCAATTTCCTTTTGCCAATTCTATTCATAAATTTTCAGATATGAATATGAAGTGTACCCCCCCCTTTTCTTTCTTTTAAAAAATTTGCAAAAAGAACCAAATTTTTTTCCCTTCTTTGGCCAAAGAAAGTGCTCTAATACCAAATGTTAAGTACCAAAGAACTGAATACAAAAATACCACAATATATCCATATATCAATATATAAAACCCACACTTTATTATGAAAACCCTTGAGGTAGGGTAACACCATCATTGCAATCATTGCTTGCTACAATAACAATATTCTTCACTATGCTTCAATACATTGCTTACACTTCTTTATATAAGATTCTCTCTATCTCCATGAACATTCTAGAGAATGAATATTCTAGTAGGTAGAACCTTCTAGAAATCCTTCTCACCTTTATTGTGTTCACACTATTACATGAGCCTTATTTAATAATATAGTGGACCCAATCCACCTTACATTGAATGGACTCCACTAATAATACACAACCACGTTACTTTTTGGTACCCCCTATTACCTATCAGCATAATAAGGGCGAGATTGTCAAATCTCTTAACACAGTCCAACTACTTCCACTCCCACCTACTATTTGGATGAATATTTCTATGGATTTCATTGTTGGCTTACCCAAATAAGGAAATAAGTCCCTCATCCTGGTGGTAGTCGATCGTCTTTCCGAATATGCTCATTTCTATGCTCTTCAACACCCGTTCACAACATCCACAGTGGATCATTTTTTTATGGATAATATCTTCAAACTACATGGAATGCCTCATTCTATTGTTTTCGACTGCGATCCAACTTTTACTAGCAACTTTTGGCAAGAATTATTCAAGCTCCAGGGAACCAAATTGCATCTTAGCACAACCTATCATCCCTAGAATGATGGCAAACAAAAGTTGTCAACAAATGCTTGGAAACATATTTGAGGTATTTTGCGTCTGATAAACAACATCAGTGGGTTCATTGGTTACCCCTAGCTGAATGGTGGTACAACACCTCTTACCATATTGCCACTCGCATGACTCCCTTTGAAGTAGTCTACAGAAAGAAACCACCATCGGTTCTCCTATACATGCCAAGTGTCTCCAAGGTTTAGGAGGTTGACCACAATCTTACAGTCCACATGACCATTCTTCGTACTCTCAAAGAAAAATTGGTCATAGCTTAGAACCGCATGAAGCAACAGGCAGATCAAGGTTGTTTTGAACGTCTGTTTGTTGAAGGGGACCAAGTGTTTCTTCGTTTACAACCGTACAAGCAGACTTCACTAAAATCCCAACAGTGTCATAAATTGGCCCCCAAATTTTATGGTCCTTATACTATTCTCAAATTTGTGGTGCCAGTGGCATACTAGTTAACATTGCCCAACCACTCCAAGCTACATCCTATTTTTCATGTCTCATGCCTGAAGAAAGTGATTGGCACCAAGTTCCAGCCCCAGGCCATTCCACCAAAGTTGGATGAAGAAGGTTCCATTTGGTTGCAGCCACAAGTCATATTGGACCAACATGAGCGTCGTCTTTGTTACCGCACCATCAAGGAAGTTCTAGTTCAATGGAAGGATACTCCACCGAAATATGCCACCTAGGAGCCAACTACCATTCTACAACAATTTCCTCATCTTAACCTTTGAGGACAAGGCTCTTTTTCAAGGGGGTGGGCATGTTAGGGACCTAACCTCTCTAACCCCTCACGTAGAAAGAATAATGTATTTTCCATGTAATAAAGGCCAACATTAGTTAATAAGGCATATTTAATCAATATGAACAAGTCAATGTAAGAATACCTAATATAAGCTTTCGCTTCTAGAAAGATCTTCCTCTAGAAGGTTCTTTAGAGGATAGAAACTACCACTTCTAGAAAGATCTTCCTCTAGAAGGTTCTTTAGAAGATAGAAGCTTCTGCTTCTAGAAATATCTTACTATAGAAGGTTCTTTAGAAGATATAATTAGTATAAATAAGAGTAGGAGGCATGAGAAAGCCATGTCTTGAGAATTATTGTAATAAAGCATTGCTCTACTGGAGGTTCCCCCCTGAAGAGGCAAGTGAACATTGCTTCCTATAAATAAAGGTATCGTTTTTTGTGTTGTGGTTCTCTACATTTTTTTGTTCCACTGTTATTTTCTCCAGTATTTTTGTTTTCTGCTATTATAATAGTAGATCCGATACCTTACAAGTGGTATCAGAGCACTTTTTTTTTTTTGAAGATTTTTTACAGAAGAAAAAGAGGGTCGTGATGCTTGGGACAATTCATGTAGATTTTTGTGTGGAATTTGCAGAAACTTGGTGTATATCTGAGTTCCTCTCAAAAAAAAAAAAAACCAATTTAAAAAAAATCGTCTGAAAAGAAGTTCGAGAAGTGAAATTATCATCATTTTAAAATCTGTTAATTTTCAAGGTTTCTCCACGGATGACCGCGCGATTTTGTTGATTTTTATAGCACCCCAGGACACATTTTCCTAAACAAATTCCATATATGAGTTCCTCTTTCAAAAATAGCCCACTTCAAAAAAAATTCATCCGAATCGAAGCTCCGAAAGTGAAGATGTCATTGATTTAAAATCAACTATTTTTTGGGTTTTTTCGTGACGATAGCGGGACTGCATAGCTCATATATTTTGGCAGGGTGCTTAGGTTGCTACCATATTAGTTCCATTGGAAATCTCTTTATGGTATTAAGCAAGATCCTTGAGCTTGGTATGCCAAACTGGATAACTTTCTTCTTGACATCGACTTTTATAAATGTCATTCTAACCCTAATGTCTATACCAAGAAAGTAGGAAGCCATCTCATAATTCTTGTTCTTTATGTTGATGGCCTTATCCTCACTGGTAATGACCCAAAACTTTGACCCATGTGAAAACCAATGCTAAAAAGAAATTTGAAATGACAGACTTAGGCTATTTGCATTATTTATTGAAGGTGTTCATCCTTTGTTGGAATATCCTATGTTGTCGAACACTTGTGGTGTCTTGTTTCTATCCCTCTTTTCGCATTGGTCTACAACCTTCATCCCCACCTAAAAAGAAGCCTCGATAGAAGCTTATTAGAGAGGAGATAACATTCTTCATTAAGGGCACTATAAGTCACATACTTGCATTCCATAGTTTGAACTTGTGTCTGTGTGGTTGTTTGTTCTTGTTTCATTGCTTTGGATATATCTTATCCTTGCTTGTTTCTATAAAGGGAATATCAACTTCGCCTTTGATACATATAGTATATTCTAACCTTATTCTTTGTCGCAAGATGTGTGTTCTCTTCTTCAATCCCAAGTAGCCACATCATATTATTTTTTAGTAGGTTAGCTTATGACTCAATTTTGAGCAAATGGTTTTTGCCCACTTGGGAGGAAATAAATCATAGGTTTCCCTTCCCAATTTCCTTGTCGACCATTAGAGAAATTGGTAATAAATTTAATGTTTGTTGTGAATTGATTACATTTGATTCAAAGGAGAGTAAGCTAGCACACACTTACTATCATTTTCTTTCATTTCAAATATGACCATTTACAGGTTAAGTAGCTCAGATAAGGAAAATAGATGAAATAACATAGTTTACTTTCACATGTATTTTACATTGTTTGCATAATTATTCGATCTATCTCTATTGCTATAATAATCCCAATCCAACAAAAATATCAATGCCATAACAACTTAATAGTTCATTAATAACATTAATCCCTTAATTAATTTAATGTCATGTCCTCACCTTCTCCTAGATTTCCTAGTGTCTCCCAAAAACTCAGTGGCAACTCCAATCCATTGAGTCTAGTCTTTCTAGCTCGAGAAACCTTAGTTTGGTAGGGTGTTGGCCTTCCTTGGGTTTAGGTACCATCCTCCTTCCCCTATTATCGTTGAACTATCGATTGGAATGTGCTGGTCCCAACTCATCCTTTTGACGTTATTGTCCCATTCATCCTTTGGGGCATTCACACTTTACATTATTGATAAACTTTTTCCTTTGAGCAAAACCAGAAATGTCATTACAAGAAGCAGATGATAAACTTTTGGACCATGACAACTTTTAGGGAATGAGAAATGCATAGAGTAGAGAAGTCTATAAAGGTTTTTGCAATCATCATCGAACCAACATTACAATGTTAGAGTTTGCTAAAGGAATTGAATAAAGAAGGTCACACAAAATGAGGAAATAAGCTAATCTTGAAGCCAAATGACCCCTTTTTTTTTTATCACAAATCTAATAAGAATACAATAGCAATTTTAGGCATGATTAGAGTTCTACTATGATCCAATTTATATGCATGGTGGAATGATGACTCTAAGGGCTTTGCCCAATTTTGTATTGACCCACATCAATTTTGTATTAACCAAATTCATAAAGATGAGAACTTTGAATTATTATATGGCCAAATTTTGACAAGTGGAGAGAAGTTTTCTACAAGATTATACAACTCCCAAATCAAGATGGACTTTTCACATTATTATCCATATTACATAATTAAAATTACTAAAATGATGTGAATAAAATCTACAATAGTATAAGCTTCAAAATATAAACTTTACATTTGAGAAATATAGATAGTATTAAATAATTATTTAAAAGTAAATGTCGCAAACAAAATATACACAAATACTGAACAACAGAAAAATCAATAAAGGCGGCACAAGTACTGAACAACAGAAAAATCAATAAAGGCGGCCTTGTGTGAACTTCTCAGCTATCAGATCATTTCGTATAAACTGTGTATCTCGACATCCCTTCTCAAACCCTAGCAGCTGAAATCCCTTCAAACCGATCCGGATATCGATATTGAATCTGACATAACAACAATGACGCACCGTTGTAACGCTCTAACAGCCGGATCTGTTCTCCATGTTAAGGGCACTGAAGGAAGCAGGGCCGCCACTCCCTCCAGATTTTCTGTTCGCATTGCTCAAGATGCTGCAGCAATCCCGCGTCGTTCTACTTCTGTTTCATGGTAAGTTAATCAACCCCATTGTTTTATTATTCACCAGTTGATTTTCTTTTGCTTCCGTTTGAATATGTTCCCACACATGGGATTGTTAGTTAAGCTCGATACCAAATGGGCAATTGAGACCAATGTAACCCAGTAGCATAAATCAGATTTCAGTAATACTTCAACAAGCAAGTCACTTAGCAATATATCTACCATTGCAGCAATTCCCCGTTTTTTATTTATTGAACATATAATACATCTCAGTAACAGAACACCAAATGTGTAAGCCAGCTCAATTTTAAAGGTTTTTAGTTTAACCTAAGCAGTTATAGGCATCCACTTTTGTTGATTCCTGTAATGAAGATTTCTATAGAGAGTGAACTCTTATGCCTTTTGCTTTTTCCTTTATCAGTTTGTTTGCAGAGATGGCTTGTGCACAGTTGTTTCTGCCTCAACACAGTGCAGTTGCAGCTGCCAGGCTTACATCATGTCCGAGTGTTAATTCTCGGAGTTGTCGAGCGCTATCTGAGGGTACCCTCTGCCACACCTCTCCTAAACGCTGATGTTTTTTTGTGAGTTTGCTACTTACTTCATGTTCCCTACATAGATTGATGGCAAGTGCAAATATATTGTTGGTCAGTGTTAAGTATTTCTGGGAAGTATGATTAAGAGGCCTTTTCACAACTGTATAGAAGTTTGTAGTGATAGATTCTTATACAAAATCTTCCAAATGTACAAGATTCTAGACAGAAATCTATCATATAAAAATTCAGACAATTTTTTATGAAACTTCCCATAACTACTTAACATCTACCTAAATTATTAATCCACACTTGTCTACTAGTACTTAGCCAGATAAGTAATTGACGCTTTAAGTACAATAACAAGTATATTATAAATCTTCGAATCCATTGAGCCCTTTGAACTTTGCACCTTCTAATCCTATAGAGGTCATGTTGGGAAGACTCAAGTTTATTGTTTAATGCAATGGTATGGTTATTTGTAGGGTGAGTGTATTGTCAAATACAAAATAAAACTAATAAAACTAATCAGTCATAGAAGAAATACTAATATGTTATCATACATTGTGTTTAAACTTATATGTTTTTAGTAAATTATTATTACAATTTGTATATTGTCAAGAGAAGTTAAGGAAATGTATTTGAATTTGCATACACCGGGAAGAATAGAGTTACCTTATCTTAACCTTCAACACCTTTATGTGATCGTTTATCTTATTATCTATGTTGCATTCAATTTTTTTTTTTCTATTTGATAGTTGAAAAATGCAATAGGAATTCTAATTGCATTGAAGACGAAAAAAAAACATGGAAAACTCAAGTGAGTGCTGAGTGCAACTTAGTGCGGGTAGAGTTGGAATTATCATAAGCTAATAAAACACACTTGACTGTAATGTCAGTACAAATATCAAGGAACCTTAGCATGACTTAGCACAAATATATAGATGTGCAGAAGCTAACATAGCTTAGTATTGATAAGTTAGAATCTAATGTTGAGCTAGCATGGATTGGTGACAAGGAAATTGTTAAGTCAAAGTTGACTATTCAGTTAATTGGGGTATCTTGATTTCAGGAAGAAAACCTGAAATATTTGGTCACGATTGATCATTGATAGAGTTTATCTTGATCATCCATAAGATGACTATATATACAATGATTTCATCTATTTGAAGTTGATTAGTGGATTAGACCAGACAATGATACGAATAAAGTGTTGAAAAATTGAATGTTAGGAAAGGTCAATGAGCTAAAGTGTTGTAAAAGATTAGTAGTTGTAATTACTGTTGTTGGCTAGTTGTGCCACACATTCTGAGATCTTGTATTGTTGAAGGCACAATAGTACTCTATGTCACTCGACTATTGTAGTTTTTTTAGTTAACACAATAAAATTTTCTGTTATCTATGAGTCTATATACTGTGTTTGATAGTTGTGCATGAATTATTCAAAAGATAATTTGTAATGGAATCTTGAATGTTTATCCAAAACAATCTTAATTTGAATGAAAAATATTTGTTGACGTTGAAGTTGCGACAAGCTACATTAGGAAGTTGTCCAATGTTAATGTGCTCTTTGCATTAACCAACATTTAGCACTGAGCTACAATTGCACTTTACATGGGTGTTTGAGTCACGAAATTCTCAAGCGGTTAAAGATTATAAGTTGGGTGTGTTTATTAGAGTGCACATCACACTAGTAAGCCTTTAACCTTGAAATTTTAGTGCACCAATGCTTAGTATTAAAATGTTGAAATTTCTCACGTGGTATTAGAGCCATGTTCAATTTTTAGAGCCTTGATTAATTAGATTAGAGCCAACTAACTTTGAATCTAGTATTCGGTAGTTGATACAACATGAAGGATTGTTGAAGTGAGGGGGAGAGAGCATCAATTTAGATGATAAGAATTATCCAATTTGGAAATTTCATATTTAAAATGTTTTAGTGAAGAAAATTGTGTTGAAGCTTTTAGAGGGCAAGAAAGATGTCCCTATGCAATCGAGTTAACGCAATACCAAGTAAGGGATGAAGATGCACAATATATCTTGAACTCGACTGTGTCGAATCACATCATTCCTCATATCTGGAGTGCTACAAGTGCAGACAAGATTTTGACCACATCGTAGAATGTCTATGAGATGTCCAATAAGGAACATATATTGTATTTACATAGCCAGATATATTCTCTCAAGATGAATAATAGCGAGAATGCTACAAACTATATGACATGCATTGAAGATGCATATGATAAATTTATTGTAGTTGATACTATAGATCACAACGATTTGGTGTTGTTGACCATTAAAGGCTCTATTGAAGTCTATCAATGATTTGTAAAGATATTGAATATCAATAACAATTTTTGAAAACTTGATTAAGATTCACGATCACGATGAAGACTTCAACGAAAGGTAAGAAATTCATACAAATTGGAGCTTCTAATAAAAGCACACAAAAATTGAACAAGAGCGCCAATGATGTAATCTATTACTGCATCAAGAAAGGACATTATGCATGCTACTATTACAAGTGCAATAAAAAACAACCACAAGGGAGGAAGCACCCAAATAATGTTGTAGAAAAGAAGAATTTTGAGAAGCCCAGATAGGTGCACTCATAACCTCTCTAGCAACTGTTGAAATTGTTAAAGATGCTTGGTACATTGATTCAAACTCAACCAAAAACATGACTAGGAGGAAAGATTGGTTTAAGAAGTTTGAGCCTACAACACTCGGAGATATCAAGTTTGGCAATGATAGGACACTAGAGATTGAAGGCAAAGGTGACTGTATCGGTTCTATTGAGAACGGGGGATACTTGTGATATGAAGGTGGTCCTCAATGTTTTTGGTTTATAGAAGAACTTACTCTCTATGAATTAAATGAACAAAGTGAATCCGAAGGTTGAATTTGATGTTGTCAAATGCTTTATCAAAGACAAGCTCAACAACTATGTAATGGTAGTAGCAATCTATGAGGGGAATGGTATGTTTAGATTACATGCAAATATTGATGGAGAATGTGTGATGGAAACAATGATTGATTATAGTAGATTATAACATTTGAGGTATGATCATCTTAATTTTTAGAGTTTATAGTTGCTACATAAAATTAATATGGTTCATGGATTACCTCAAACACTGAAGCCTTCCAAGATTTTTGAAACTTGCATCTTGGGCAAGAAAACATGTGAATAGTTCCCAAAAGGAAAAGTGTGGCATGTTAAGTCAATTCTAGAACTTATGCTTACTTATGTGGATTGATGAGTCGGTCGTCAGTGAGTTGTATTTAATGACTTATATAGAAGACTATAATGAAAGGTATGGATCTATTTTGTAGCACACAAGTTTGAATCCTTTGAATGTTTTCTTAGGATTCAAATCCTTAGTTGAGAAACAGAATGCAAAGTCATTGAAGGCACCCATATTTGATAGTGGGGAGAATACAAATCCAACAAGTTTGAGAGTTAGTGCAGGGAATGTGCAAGTAGCTCACTACTACTTATAATTTTGGCAAAATGGATTTGTAGAGTGAATGAACCATGTCATTCAGGACATGTCGCATTGTATGATAAAGCATAAGAAATTCGATGTGAGTTTTTGGGCAGAAGCCTATAATTGTGTAGTATATTTGATTAATTGAAGTCCCACTAAAGTTGTCTAGAACATAACTCTTGAAGAAGCTTGGAACGGATGCAAGCCAATAAGGTAACATTTGTGCATGTTTGAGAATGTGCATGTACCAAAGTGTGGAAATTTCTCAGAATTCAAAATTCAATGCAAAATAGAAAATTTACCTTCAACCTAGAAGGTTTATAGAATCTTAGCCCTATGAATTTTTAGCCTTAGGGCTACTATAAAATAAGGTACAAAACAACAATGGAAAAAGTACAATGTTTCACTTCCAAATAACCTAAACTTCATGGCAATTCAAGGAGAACAGATACCAAACCAAAGGGATAAGTTTCATCCCTTTTAGGGCAACTTATTAGCCATAGCCAATAACCATATTTGAAAATACTCTTCTACACTAGTAATAACAACAACATGACAACAATTAGACATCAGTAAAATCAACCCCTTATATTCTTCACTTAGATGTCAAATCACTTAACAATTGTCTTTTTACTTATATCAAATTAGTAAGACATATATGGATGTAAATAATAATGCATAAAGAACATATATAGATAAAAATCAAATCTAGAAATTGCATAAGTTTTAGATAGCTTGAAACTTTATTAATATGCTCAAGATGAAGTACACATACATACCATAACCTTCTCTCAATCCTCCCATCTCTCAAAACCCTAGCTAGGGAAAATCAACAAAACTCTAACAACCAAAAATATCCAATATGAAAGAATCACTCCAACATGTCCTCTGAGGTAAGATGTCCTCTCCTCCTCTTCTTCTTCACAATTCCACCATAGGGTTTTATAACAAAATCCTAATTTGTAATCTCCAAGGTATAAACCCTAACCCTAGACCTCCAAGATGCTTAAAGATACTTCGAGAAGACTAAGAAACCTTAGCAACTCATGGGAGAGAGAGAGAGAGGCTAGTGTAGACTCTTCTCCAAGTCACATTTCATCACAAGAGTGAATACACGTGAGTGAATAAATATATATGAATGGAAAGATTCTCTCGTTCATCTTTGCTTCCTACATTTATGAGAGGTAAGGGAGGCTAACAATACAATGTGGGCCTTAGCCCTTACAAGCAACCTACAATGAGCACTTGTAGGCCAACACAATTGAGAAACTATATTCTAAAGTACATTTTTCATGCTCCAAGGTGATGTCGTCCACAATAATCTCTCTAAGGTGAATGTAGCTACTCAAAACAAGTCCACATCTTTCCATCACAAGCTTCCATGGACTCCATTGATCCTCCTAAGTAATGTACTCACTGGGTCAACTACTCCTACAAGAATATTGTTGAATCCCCACGCATCCCCGAACCATCTCCAATCCTATGAATAGGAATCCAAGTTGCCACATGCCAACTAGGGCCTGATGCCCTCCTCCAAGATGATCATCCCATGTAGGGCACTCTCCAAGCAAGTGGATCCTCTATGGGGGCCCAATGAAGCGTGTCCACCAAAACTGTCAAGATAAATCGTACACCTAACGGAAGAACACTAAGCCAACAACCATCTGAGGTCAAAAATCCTCTAAGAAAGTTATCTCAACTATGCAAATCCATCAAGAACTATCTTTCATGTCCCAATCCACGTTGGACCATCCAGGGGTTGAACATACACCATGTACCCCAAATCTCATGAAGCATGCCAAGCATGGTGTAAACACTTTCAAAGAAACCCTAAAAGTTGAGGCAAAGGAACAACATGATTCAAAATTTGTTGACAGAGGGTGCTAGTGCATGTTTCTTGGTTATGATGAAAAATTGAAGGCGTATCTGTTTAGGAATTTGAATATCAAAAACTTGTTAAGAAGCACAATGTCATCTTTGATGAATGACATGTGGATATGAGTGAACTTGACATTGTTGATGGAGAACATGAAACAATCTATTTTGGGCCTGGTGAGTTAGAGTTCAAGAATGAATATGAAGAATAAATGATCAAATAAACACCTTAGACATGTAAATGATTAATAAGGATACTTGAAGAATTAGGAGAGGAAACTAAAAGCATTGATAGGGTGAAGACTAGAAGTCAAAATCTAGTGGGGAATGCATATAAGGAAAAAGTACATCTAAAAAATGCATGACTACAATTGGTGAATTATTCACCAGTGACAGGAAATCGAGCGACAAGGAACCACAAAGATATGAGGAAGCATATGGAAAAGAAAAATGGCATACAATGACAATTACAAAGATGGATTCAATCTTGGAGAACCATATTTGGAATCTGGTGTAGCTACTTGTAGACGAGAAAGTAATTGGATATAAATTGATCTATAAAACCAAGTATAAGTTTGATGGCACAATGGATAAATATAGAGCACAAATAGTGCCAAAGGGTATCCATAGAAATAAAGTATTAACCAAGGTTGTCGAGCATGGAGTGCAGTGGGAGAAGGAGAGCCATTTCCCAAAAAATCCTGGGAGTGGAACATCCTAGGATTATTTTTTATATAACATATTTTGATATATTATAATGCATTTATATTTAAAAAAGCATGTAGAATGACAAACTAGTTGTAGAATATATGAAAACATGCATATTTGCACTACTTGGAGATGAATACTACCTTATTATGAAGTTATAAATGTTATCCATAGTAGATTAATGATTAACCATTCGAGCATCAACTTTCTAATAGTGGGGAGTGCATAAAAGGAAAAATCACATCTCAAGAGTGCATGACTATAATTAGTGAACTACTCACCGATGAAAAAAAGTTGAGCGACGAGGAACCACAAAGCTATGAGGAAGAATATGGAAAGGAAAAATGACATACAATGACAATAACAAAGATGGATTCAATCTTGGAGAACCAAACTTGGAATCTAGTGGAGTTACTTACAGACAAGAAATTAATTGGATGCAAATTGATCTATCAAACCAAGTATAATTCTGATGGCACAATGGATTAATATAAAGCATGAATTTTAGCCAAAGAGTATCCACATGAAGAGGCTATTAACCAAGGTTGCCAAGCACGAAGTGGAGTGGGAGCGAGAGAGCCATTTCCCAAAAAATCCTAGGAGTGGAGAATCCTAGGATCTTTTTTTATATAATATATGTTTTGATATATTATAATACATTTATATTAAAAAAACATGTAGAATGCCAAACTAATTGCAAAATATATGAAAACATGCATATTTGCACTACTTGGAGATGAATACTACATTATTATGAAGTTAGAAATGTTATCCATAGTATATTAATGATTAATCATTCAAGCATCATTGTCTAGCAATTACAAAAATTTTAAACCATATAATAGGAAGTCAACCATTAATTTATGTAATGCAATAGATTATCCGCCCACCATCAACATGACCAAAGAGTTATGTTTACAAAGTAGGCCACCTGCGTAAGTTCTAAAATGATATTTTTTTAAAGTATGAATATGGAAGGGCCAAAACACTAAGTTGAGCTTAAGTCTTTGACATATAAAGTAGTGAAAAAGAAAAAACAATTATTCTAATTTCTATATACTTTTCCTTCCCCTTTGCTTCATAATGATTTCCCTGTGAGCTCCACATGGTAGTGAACTCAAAGCTGGTGTCATAACTGAATTCACAGGTAACTATGTAGATGAAATTGAACAGAAGCTCATGTTGATGGAATCCTAGTCATGACGACCATGGCAATAGCTGGAGGTGGTATCCCACCACGATCATCATCATAAAAATGATCCCTTTCCAATTGCTTCAAAACTAATGCTCCATCCTCCAAATTACCCTCTTCTAAATTGTTGTCCCAAGTCTTGTATGCTTTATCCATCTTTGCCTCCTCACGATAATGGGACATCTGCAAGTTGTAATGCACATAAACCAATCTCTTTGACTAATTTACATTCAATTTGTTTCTTCTGACACTATGGATGAAATTGAAGGTGCTCCAACACCTCTTTGTAAAAGAGGTGTTTACCACTAGTTAAAGAACATGTGTCACTAAATGTTGTAGTTGTGGGGTAAAACTGTAATGCATGTTCCATGACTCGAGAGAAGACATATTCCCTTGATATATAGTTCCAGGGTTGGTCCCAAATACATGGTTTCCATTGTTGTAGTGGATAAATTGTTGTCATATAGTATCATACTCCTCTTCATCAGGGACCAATCTATCTAATGATTTCATATAACCGACATGAACCTTTGGATCTTGGTGTGGTTTTCTCTTCACCCCACCACTAGGCATTGGTACTTGCAGCCATGATGGATGATAATATTTTGGTATAAGTGCATATGCTAAGGCATGTGGTGAAATATCTATCTTTTCCCACCATTTTTCCACCTATATACAAATATGACTATACAAATTCACATCTCTAGGCTAAACAATGTCCTTAATCTAGCCTAGTGTGGTGTCCATCTACTCGTACACCTCCCCAATGACTAGCTAATTTGAATTTGCAAATCAAATCATGTTATAAATTGGCTTGGAGAACTACAAAGCATGCCTCACCTATAACCAAAAATGATGATCAAGAACAATTTCTCTCATTACATTAGAACCATCTCAATCGATTCTTAAGTCATCCTACTTATCACTCATCACCATAGTACCCAAAGCTTGTCCTACCCTCAGTAGACACCTGAAGGTGAGGAAATAGCTAGCAAATATAGTCTTTGCAATCTTAAGTAGCTACAACCTAGAGTAACTGCCATAGAAGAAATGGACCCTTGTATGCTTGTTGACAAATTTTATGAGTTTCTCCCCTCTCTTGTACAAGCCATTAATCCATCCACGGTCTTTATGATTAACAATATCATGCATCAAAAGGTTCAATATGTGCACCAAATAGCCAGACCAAAAGATTTGAGGATGCACCCACTCAATAATTTTTCCCGCTCCCTTACAATTTGTTGCATTTGAGTGTGTAGTTTTTCACAGTTAGTGATAATGTTGCTTGAGCTTTTTGGAGACAAACTATGCATAAAATTTTGAAATGTCCAATGTTTTGAGTGGACACTCCACCCATCATCAGGGACAAATAAAGTTGAAATGATAATAGAAAAGAGTGCTTGGGTGGATATCTATAGGATTAAAAATTAAGGTTAATTGTTATGGAAGAAAGAGTTACAACTTGTTGTGAAAAATGATTAAAATAGTAAAAGAGTTGTTGAAAATAAAAGTTATTTAATGCTAACATTAAAAGTGAATAAAGAAAAGGTTAAAGAAAATAAATTTTGAGAGATATAATTTGTTAAGATTGTATTTCAAGGAACAAAAAAGATGGCGGGAAGTTGAAATACAATCTTACAAATTATATTTCTTAAACTTTATTTTCTTTAACCTTTTTTTTGTTCATTTTTAACGTTAGCATTAAATAGTTTTTATTTCCAACAAATCCTTTACTATTTTAATCATTTTTCACAGTGGGTTGTAACTCTTCCTTCCACAACGGTTAACCTTAATTTTTAACCCTATAAATATCAACCCAAGCACTCTTTTCTATTATCATTTCAACTTTATTTGTCCCTGATGATGGGTGGAGTGTCCACTCGAAACATTGGACGTTTCAAAATTTTATACACAGTTTATCTCCATAAAGCTCAAGCAAAAATTTGTTGCATTATCGATAATTACTTGAATCACATTGGAAGGAACAACATCATTAATCATTTTCAATAGGAGGTCTGAAATGTTTTGAGTAGGTGCAATGATTGATGAGGAGTCGTGCATTGTAAGAAACATTGCACCACTAGCTAAAATACCAAGAATATTTAACAAATGCTAGTTTCTAACATTTGTCCAACCATCAGATACAATGGATACCCCACTATCCACCCACTCATCTATAAACATTAACAAAGCCCTTTGGATTTTTTTTTCTCTTTCCCTATCTAGTAACATAGTTCTAACTTTCTCATACCCGATATTCTTGTATCTTTTGAGGTCTTTGTTGGTGGCTTGAACCATATTGTGCCATTAGGGGGTGCATAGAACATTTAATGGTATACCGCATGCACAAAGAAGATGTACCATTTTTTCATCCACCTCATCCCTACCACCAACATCAAGGAAATATGCTCATGTTATTTTAGATCCACCCCTTGCATGCCCTGTGGTTCCACTAGCACAAGGGGATGCAGATGTGGTGCGACCAAATCTAGATAATGCGTTAGATTGAACCTTTTGTTCTTTACTATGCATCCTTTGTAGCTTCCTCTATTATGATGTATTTTTCTTTTTCTTCCTTTGATACCTTAGGGAAAATTGAGATTCCAATGCCCCACTTATTATCATCACTCTCCAATACCCCACAAAGATGCCTCCTCACATGGGTATATGAACCTGTGTAAAGTTTTCCTTGATGATAACCATGCCTATATAACTGCCCATGTTTTGTCACATTCTTCCATAAGGTTGTTAATGAAGTTTTGCTTCTACATTCATTTCCACCTAAATCTTCATCCCCTTCCAAATCTTCCTCATGTTCAAATAATGGGCCATTATGAGTATGACCATTGTCCTTTGCTTTCCTCTCGTGCCTATTGCTCACTAATACCACGATCATAGAAAGGGAAGCATACACCACAGGAAGAACATTTTCTTCAAGTCTTAAATGAAAACCTTACGATATAATGAGGGAGAAGAAGGAATGGGAAAGAGTAGGAGAAGAGAAAAAATCCACAAACAAACAACTTAAGAATATACAAAAAAACTACAAAAAATGGGCTTTAGGCTTACTCTTTAGCTCTCTAACTATTTGTTGTTGATGTTTTGTAGCAGCGGGAGGTATTCCCTCTTCGAAAACTTTTCTTAGAGAGGAAGATTCCAAGATGTCAAAGGAATACCATTGAATAGTTGAAGAAGCCCCAAGAAGAAATAGAAGACCACATAAGAGAAGTTGGCCCCATAGGAAAACAATAAAGTAATATTGAAGACCCCAGAAGAGAAGTCGACCCCACTGGAAAAATAATAAAGGAAAAATAGAATTTCCAAGAAGAAAAGTCGGCCCCAGTAAAGTGACCGAACTAGTATAAATAAAGGTGATGCCTTTGCTCATTTACACACACTACACTCATCATCTCAGCAAGGAAAAGGAGGCACAAGTCTGAGGCAACCCTAGGAGACGCTGCAACTGTGGTTCTTGGTGGTTTCTCTTGTGTGCTACCTCTAGAAGAGTTGTGCTAGGGTTGTGAGGTGACACAATTGTCTACCCGTGCTAGGGTTTGACAAGAAGAAGAGATAAGTACTTGTTATGAGGGTTTCTTCATTGTTGGTTTTGCTCCTGTGAATAGAGCTTGTTCATGGTTGTACTGTATTATCATAAATATTCTCTCTAAGAAAAGTTGGTTGGGTTTTTCCCCGAGTTTGGGTTTTCCCAAGATAAATCTTTGTGTCTTCTTGTGCTTCTCTTTCTACTGCTTATATTTTCAGTATATGATTGTTGAATGTTAAAAGAAGATCAAAATACTCTGGTAAATCTATTGCTACTAAAAATGTAATAAAATCTAACATGGAATCAGAGCAGGTTACCTTCAGGACATTATAATCACTGGAAGGAAGATTGTGAGAAAAAATGGAAGGCCACGTCGTTGAGATTTTTCGCTGCACATGGAATTTGTTGCTACACAATTTATTTATTTATTTTTGTCAAGCCCGTTGAGCACTTATTGTGAAATCGTTGCGACTAACCCCACCATAGACCAACTTGCCCTTCTCCAATGCATTCATTGCACCTCTCAGACTATAGTTTGGTGAAAGTTGAAATTTCACCCTAAAACTCATTGTGACACTTGCTGCAACATTCTGTAAAGCTCGCTGAGAAAATTATTGGGCTAATTTGGGGAGATTTTTTTTTTTTTTTAACCATGGGAACAACAACCTCCCAAGAGTATATCCAACGGCCCGCAAGCCAGATATACCAATAACTTGTGACTCAGTAGGGGCCGAGACGTCCCGAGGCCCACACCAGGTGAACCTCTATCCCAGGGGTCGTCTACCCTTCCAGCTTTGTCACAACGGGCCAATATGAACATCCCTACCCCCCGCAGGTTTTGAACTTGTGACCTCCCTGGAGATAACACATGCTCTTAACCATTGGGCCCACTCAGGTGCTCAATTTGGGGAGATTTTTTAGCATAGATCATCCCGCCTTGCCCTAGTGCACCTATTGCATCTCTCAGATTAACTTTCCGTCAAAGTTGAATATTTTTCAGGGTTTTAGGCTTGTTGACATTTTCCTGGACATTGAACCTTCTGATTCAAATTTCTAACTTCTTCTTCTTGAGATGATATACTGTCTCAGATTAGAAGACACGCTGGATGGTGCTACAAATTTCATAGGTATGCACTTGTATATAAGTTATATCATGAGGGTGTTTGCAGGAGATGTACACTTGGTAAAAGGACATTTGTCCACGTAGGGACAAAGGGATCCTAGATCTAGTGCACTCAGAGGAAGCCCAAGATTTTGAGACAACAGTGGTGATGTCTCCTATAGTATACAAAAAACTCAAAATCAAATGGGACAACATCAGTTAAAATTCCAGGTTCTAGGTTACCTTGTAAATTCCATGGAGGTTACCATGGAGATGTTCTTGTTTTGTTCTAGGCAGGTTACCACGAAGGAATGATTGGTAACAACTCTAGAAAAGTGTTGTTCTTGTATTTTGTTTTTGTTCTTGTTTCGGGTAGGTTACCACGGAGGAATAATTGGTCACAACACTAGAAAAGTGTTGTCCTTGTTTTTTGTTCTTGTCCCTGTTCCAGGCAGGTCACAGGTGATAGCTCTGAGAGGGAGCTATAGTGACGGTTGCAGGAGGCAGCATATTAAATGGTCTCTAGTTTGAGACATGGAGCAACCTATCCAGACATAGATTTGTGTACATGACAATATACATCCATGTACTGAAAAGGACGAAGCTAGAACCTTCTGAAAATAAGTGTACTTTTATGGGATACAGAGTGTCTCATATGGAGACTGATAGTGAGGAGTAGAAGGTTCCAAAGGATGACCGTACAGATCCCTCTAGTTCAATTTTTCACTCTTCAGATCATCAAGAAGAGTCAGTAGAGCCAGAAGGGCCAGTGGATATACCTAGAGATATTGTAGTGATCAACAAGAGGTCAACATGGATTCATGATACTTTGTAGGATGCAGAGAGGCATGCAACTCTCAACGATACTTTCAGGGAGAGAAAACAACCTTTGAGGTTCTCGAGTTATATGACATTGATCAATCACATCATTAATTCCAAAACCCTCCAGTTATGAGGAGCAAGTGGCTTCACCAGTGGTGAGGCAGACGACCCCACCAAGTACCAACTCAGAGGGAGCTAAAGTTCAGAGGGAGTCAACCCTCAGGATCCAATTCGGAGGAGCAGCCTCCCAGGACAATTCATAGGAGATCAAACTTCATAGGAAGTCATCAGATGCAGAGGGAGCAGATGGCTCCAAAGATTGTACAGACTCAGAGGGAGTCAAGTTCCAAATAGAGCAAGAGACCACACAAGTTTTCCAGTTATGTGGCATTGATGAGTAAGAGCTGATGAGTAAGATCATTGATTCAAAACCTTCCACTTATGAGGAAGTTGCAAAGCAACAAGTGTGAAAGGATGTTATGATGGAAGAGTACCAATCCATAATGATGTGTGGGAAGTAGTTCCAAGATTAGAAGGGAAGTCAATGGTGACTTCCAAGTGGATCTACAAGATCAATCATATTGCAGATGGCATCATAGATAAGTAAAAAGCTATATTTGTGGCTAGAAGATTCTCCTAGAAAGAGGGATAAGATTATGACGAGAAATTTGCTCCAGTAGCCAGGTACACTTCTATTAGATCTATTATTTCTATTGGTTATGTTATGGGTTGGAAATTACACCAGATGGATGTAAAGACTGCTTTCTTGAATGATGTAATTGAAGAATAAGTGTACATAGAGCAGCCACAAGGTTTTCTGATCTATGGGAAGGAGTCCCATGTTTGTAAATTGAAGAAATCTTTGTACGGGCTTAAGCAAGCACCCATGGCATGGTCGTATGGCAGAATAGACAATTATTTGATGAGCTTGGGATTTACCGGAGTGATGCAGATCCCAACCTTTATTGCAAGTTTGAAGATGGTTGCCCCTTGATATTGGTACTATATGTAGATGACCTGTTTCTTACAGGGGATGAGAAGCTCATAGATGGGTGCAAGAGGGAGCTCACCTCAAAGTTCAAAATGAAGGATCTAGGTTTGATGCACTATTTCTTGGAATTAGAGGTGTGGTAGAGACCAGATGAGATCTTCCTTAGCCAAGGAAAGTATATAGTTGAGATCCTATAGAGATTTGAGATGATGGACTACAAGTCCATGACCACACCTATGGTTACGAATTTGAAGCTCTTGAGTGAATCTTCTTCATATTTGGTTGATCCCATGATGTACAAACAATTGATCAGATCCTTCATGTACATGGTTAACACCAGGCCAGATATATGCTTTGCAGTGAACACATTGAGTCAACACGTGGTTGATCCTAGACATGTACATTTGATAGCAACAAAGAATGTATTGAGGTGCGTACATGGTACGGTTGTATATGGACTCAAATATGTCTCGAACAGTGAAGTAAAGCTGCAAGGTTATACAGACTCTGACTGGGCGGGGAGTGCAATGGACAGGAAAAAGCACATCAGGATGTTGCTTCAGTTTGGGATCAATTATGATCCCATGGTTGAGCAGAAAACAGTCGTCAGTGGCACTCAGTACAACAAAGACAGAATATATAGCAGCCAGTGTTGCAAGCCGTGAAGCAGTGTGGCTTTAGAAGTTGCTTGCAAGGTTATTTGATCTAGAGTTGGAGCAAACTTTGTTATACTGTGATAATTAAAGTTGTGTGAAGCTTTAATATAATCCAATCTTTCATGACAAGTCAAAGCATATAGAGATAAAATACCATTTCATCCGAGACATGGTGTAGAAAGGAGCAGTGAAACTCCAATACATATCCACAGATGATCAGATAGCAGGCATTCTCACCAAGCTTTTGTCTAGAGTGAAGTATGAGTACTTCAGAGACAAGCTTGGCATGATGCAGAATGTCCACCCTCGTTGAAAGGGAGTTGTGATGTTTTCTCCTACAATGAGCATATACTCTCCCTTTGGCCAAGGGATTCCCAGATCAATCATGTGAGGTGACTGAGGAAGTAATGAGTATCCTGGTACAAGTCTTGCCTAATCCATGTGAAGTGGCTAGGTGTGATTGGGACTTGTAGCGTGGTCTTTCCTACGCCATGTGAAGTGGCTAGGTGTGATTGGGACCATGGTGTAGCCTTGCCTAATCCATGTGAAGTGGCTAGGTGTGAATGAGGCTATGGTGGTAGTTTTTCCCATACCATGTGAAGTGGATGGGTGTGATTGGGACTACTAGTAGAGGAGAAATGTCATAGATACTTGCATCATAGTCTTGAGACTATGGTGGTAGTCATTCCCATATCGTGTGAAGTGGATGGGTGTGATTGGGACTACTAGAGGAGAACATCATAGAAGAATACATCCCTCGCTAAGAGGGAGTGTTGATGTTTTGTAGCAGC
>ML793347.1:6877-18299 GCA_009831015.1 Picea engelmannii | reverse complement strand
AAGTTGCTAAATAGAGCTTGCCATCTAGCAAACTTGGAATCACCGGGAGACTTCAAGTCTTTATTGAGAACTTTATTCATGGTTGTCGCATCAGTTCTTAATAAGAACTTTTTGTATATCAAATAGATTTCAAATTTTTGTATAGCATTTAATGCAGCTTTGATTTCTTTGTCTACAACAGAATAGTTCTTTTCTGCTGCTTGCCATAATCCTGAGGCAAATTGAATAATCTCTTCTTTTCCTTTGTTTCTTACTTGTTTGAGTACTGCTCCCCAACCAATATTACTTGCATTTGTTTCTACAATTTTGGGGAGGTCATCATCAGAAATATGTAGAATTGGAAGATTCTTGGTTTTGGCTTTAATATTTCTCACAACTTGAGTATGAACTTTTGTCCATGGACCTGGATCTTTCTTTAACCTTTCATTTAGAAGTTTTTTGTCTTGTGCACATTTCTTGTAGAAATGGCTAATATAATTCAAGCTACCCAGAAATCTTTGTAGATGTGTCTTGTCAAGAATCTTATCAGGGAATTTATCTGCAAATTCTACAGCATGGGTTTGCAGAGTTAGTTTCCCATTATCAAGAGTATGGCCTAGAAATTTAATCTTAGTTTTGAAAAGCTCAATTTTCTTTTTAGAAAGAACTAGGCCTGCTTGCTTGACTACTTGTAAAAGCTTCCTCAGATGTTTGAAGTGTTGTTCTAGGGATGAGGAAAACACAAGTATATCATCAATGTAAAAAATAAGCCAATCAAAATATGGCTTAAGAGTATCGTCCATTACTCTTTGAAATTTGGCTGGTGCATTTTTTAAGCCAAAAGGCATCACATTCCACTCATAATGTCCAGCAGGGACATTGAAGGCTGTCTTGAATTTATCATCTTCTTTGATTGCAACCTGCCAAAATCCTGATTTTAAATCAAATTTTGAAAAGATCTTAGCTCCTGCAATTCTAGTGACCAGACTGCTTTTATTTGGGATTGGATATGTATCATCAACCAATACCTTATTTAAGGGTTTGTAGTTTACTACTAGTGTAGGAACTCCTCTAATTTGTTCTGAATGTTTATTAACATAGAATCCATAACAGTTCCATGGACTAGTAGATTCTCTGATAAGGTCTTTTCTAAGTAAACCCTTAATCTCTTCTGCACATAGCTTCTGATATTCAACATTCATAGGTATAGCCCTACTCTTACAAGGTTTCCCTTGATATTCTTCTTTATAAGGAAGGGAAACTTCATGCTTTCTTTGTTTCCAAAACGTTGTAGGGTTCTCTGAGCAGACTGAATCAATAAATTCTTGTTTTAGCAGGGAAATCTTTTCTTGAATCTCCTTCTTCTTTAACTGATCTTTGATTCTTACCCCTGATTGGAAATCTTTCAATTCTTCTATTTTCAGACTTTTTCTTATGGTCAACTGAACCATGTATAAAACTCGTGGGGTAGAGACAAAGGGAAGTTTTATCATAACTTTCCCTTTCGAGGAAGGAATACTAATAAAGTATCTTGGTTTGTCTGGAGCCACCATTGTTGAGCCATGTGGTGCTATTGCTGCAAGAAAAGGAGTGCCAAGGATGCAGGCAATAAGAATGTCTGCTAAAAGAAATTTCAATTTTAAACAATAGTCCTGAAAACAAAGGACTGCTTCTGGAATCTGGAATGAGATGTCATTTGGGATATTTCCTAATCCCACAACCAAGGCTTGAGTCTTTTGCCATAAAGATACAGGAATGATGTCCTTGTGTAGCATGTTCAGATCTGATCATGTATCTATTAATGTCTTTAACTTGAAAGGCATTCCCTGAATCTTTAAATCAATCAGAATATGAAATTTCCGATGTTCAATTTGAAGGTTCTGTTCATGATTTTCTTCTTTCTGTTTAGAGCTTTCTTTGATAGCTCTTTTTAGTTTGTTAATTTCTCTTCCAAGGTCTGATACAGAAAGGGTTTGAACAGGGCAACATATGGATTTTTTCCTTCTGGAGAGCTAAAGGCCTTGAGTGGGTTTTTTGTAATCCTTTATAGAAGGAATTCCACTCATAAAAAGAAATGAACAATTCTTCAGAATCCATGATTTTTTTCCATTGACAGACTAGCCTTAATTTTTCTTCATTTGAAGAATATTTGGCAAAAGTTTCGGCTTTTGGATGAGTAAATAAATCCCAGTTAAGCATTTCCTTCATCCATTCATTTTTAGCCATATATTTTCTGCATCCTTTGTATAGTGACAAGAATTTTTCAATTTCTGGAGAAGAAGGTCTCCTTATGTCTTCAGGGAGATATGCTTGTCTCCTCTAGTTTATTTCTGTACAAGAACTATCTTGAATGACTAGAACATGTGATTCATGTGGAAAAGGGATGTCAGAACATTGGGGATGAGGACATTGGTCTTTGGCAGTAGAAGTTGGTGGAGGTAAGTTTGTCCTAGGATTGTAGTTTGCATGTTCAAACTGGACTCTTTCATTTTCTTTAAATGCAAAAAGAGTGGACAAAGTGATAAGTTCGCCATAATCAAAACATTTTACTGTAAATGGAATTTGGCCAACTTGATTTGCCAAGGACTGGAGTGAGGCATGTAAGCAGAAGGACGAGGAAGGGAATGAGGAACTCAAATTTTTTGTACAAGAAACTGGTTTAGGAAAGTTTCTATGAGGAAAAGAAATAACTGTAGAGCTGGAGGTTTCTTTTATTTGAGCAGAGGTGATGGATCTTGGGATTGGTGCTTTGGGAGTATCAATAACCCAGTCAGTGGGAAAAGATAGATTTTCCCATTTGATCAAATGATGTTCCATTTTCTGGTTTAAGGGGTCTGTTAGCACCAAAGCACTGGATTGAGATTCTTTGCTAGGGGTATGCAATACTGCAGGGAATAAGGTATTAGTATGTCTAAAGCATCCCCTGACTTGGACATAAATATTTGTCCTGGTAGGGCACATATCAAATCCAGTTGTCCGAATCTGGAGTTTTAAAATATTTTCAATGTTCTCATCAAAGGTATAAGCAGAAAAATTTGGATAACAGTCAAAATAGACAGGCCCATTTGAAAGAGGGGCAACTATTCCACCAATCAATAAATCCGTAAATTTGTTATGGGTCATATCCCTTACTGTACACAACACATAGGAGTCTATCCTTTTGTGTACAAGTGGACTAATTTCGATTCTTATACATCCAAAATGGAGGTAATTTGTTCCATGTCTCTTGGCTTCTTTTTGGATTTCTTTGGCATTTATTAGTGAAATTGTTTGACTGATATCACTATTTTGTTGTATTTTACTCACAGATTCTTTCACAATTACCCTTGTCACAACTTTAAGATGGAACATTGTATCAGAGCCATTCCACTTCTTTTTACCCCGGGTATGATATCAGACTCTTCGATCTGATAATGCTAGTCGCTCTGTATTTATAGTCTGTGTGCTTTATTTTTTGTGCGTAAAGAATCCAGTGCCGTATCAAGAGTCTCGGGCCCTTTAAAGGCAGGGTTTCCACTCTTGCGACACACCTCTGAGGTCGTATCAGTAGTCTCGGGCTCTTTAAAGGCAGAGTTTCCACTACTGCGACCTCCTGACAGAGATTACTAGTTTTTGCCTGAGTAGTCGACCAGGAGCCTATCTGACATTCTTTCTCTCCGGAGCAGAGGACTAAGATTAAACGCCCTGCTTTCCTGTGCAAAAATAGTAAGCTCTACTACATCTATGGATTCTAGAACAATGTCTTTTAGAGAAGTAAGAAATGCTGAAGAAAACACTTCTGAACCTAACTCTGTAAATAGCTTAGAGTTTATGTTTGCTTTGAATAGATCCCAAAGTATAAATCATGCTAGCATAGAAGAAGTAGAAACTCAACCTCAAGCAGCATGGAAATTACCCCCCATTTCTCCCAACAGAGTGTACCAAGACTTGAATATGTTCTATCTTAAAGCTGTGACAAGGGTAATTGTGAAAGAATCTGTGAGTAAAATACAACAAAATAGTGATATCAGTCAAACAATTTCACTAATAAATGTCAAAGAAATCCAAAAAGAAGCCAAGAGACATGGAACAAATTACCTCCATTTTGGATGTATAAGAATCAAAATCAGTCCACTTGTACACAAAGGGATAGACTCCTATGTGCTGTGTACAGTAAGGGATATGACCCATAACAAATTTATGGATTCATTGATTGGTGGAATAATTGCCCCTCTTTCAAATGGGCCTGTCTATTTTGACTGTTATCCAAATTTTTCTGCTTATACCTTTGATGAGAACATTGAAAATATTTTAAAACTCCAGATTCGAACAACTGGATTTGATATGTGCCCTACCAAGACAAATATTTATGTCCAAGTCAGGGGATTCTTTAGACATACTAATACCTTATTCCCTGCAGTATTGCATACCCCTAGCAAAGAATCTCAATCCAGTACTTTGGTCCTAACAGACCCCTTAAACCAAAAAATGGAACATCATTTGATCAAATGGGAAAATCTATCTTTTCCCATTGACTGGGTTATTGATACTCCCAAAGCACCAATCCCAAGATCCATCACCTCTGCTCAAATAAAAGAAACCTCCAGCTCTGCAGTTATTTGTTTTCCTCAAAGAAACTTTCCTAAACCGGTTTCTTGTACAAAAAAATTGAGTTCCTCATTCCCTTCCTCGTCCTTCTGCTTACATGCCTCACTCCAGTCCTTGGCAAATCAAGTTGGCCAAATTCCATTTACAGTAAAATGTTTTGATTGTGGCGAACTTATCACTTTGTCCACTCTTTCTGCTTTCAAAGAAAATGAAAGAGTCCAGTTTGAACATGCAAACCACAATCCTAGGACAAACTTACCTCCACCAACTTCTACTGCCAAAGACCAATGTCCTCATCCCTAGTGTTCTAACTTCCCTTTTCCACATGACTCACATGTTCTAGTCATTCAAGATAGTTCTTGTACATAAATAAACCAGAGGAGTCAAGCATATCTCCCTGAAGACATAAGGAGACCTTCTTCTCCAGAAATTGAAAAATTCTTGTCACTATACAAAGGATGCAGAACATATATGGCTAAAAATGAATGGATGAAGGAAATGCTTAACTGTGATTTATTTACTCATCCAAAAGCCGAAACTTTTGCCAAATATTCTTCAAATGAAGAAAAATTAAGGCTAGCCTGTCAATGGAAAAAATTCATGGATTCTGAAGAACTGTTCATTTCTTTTTATGAGTGGAATTCCTTCTATAAAGGATTACAAAAAACCCACTCAAGGCCTTTAGCTCTCCAGAAGGAAAAATCCATATGCTGCCTTGTTCAAACTCTTTCTGTATCAGACCTTGGAAGAGAAATTAACAAACTAAAAAGAGCTATCAAAGAAAGCTCTGAACAGAAAGAAGAAAATCATGAACATAACCTTCAAATTGAACATCAGAAATTTCATATTCTGATTGATTTAAAGATTCAGGGAATGCCTTTCAAGTTAAAGACATTAATAGATACATGATCAGATCTGAACATGCTACACAAGGACATCATTCCTGTATCTTTATGGAAAAAGACTCAAGCCTTGGTTGTGGGATTAGGAAATATCCCAAATGACATCTCATTCCAGATTCCAGAAGCAGTCCTTTGTTTTCAGGACTATTGTTTAAAATTGAAATTTCTTTTAGCAGACATTCCTATTGCCTGCATCCTTGGCACTCCTTTTCTTGCAGCAGTAGCACCACATGGCTCAACAATGGTGGCTCCAGACAAACCAGGATACTTTATTAGTATTCCTTCCTCGAAAGGGAAAGTTATGATAAAACTTCCCTTTGTCTCTACCCCACGAGTTTCAAACATGGTTCAGTTGACCATAAGAAAAGGTCTGAAAATAGAAGAATTGAAAGATTTCCAATCAGGGGTAAGAATCAAGGATCAGTTAAAGAAGAAGGAGATTCAAGAAAAGATTTCCCTGCTAAAACAAGAATTTATTGATTCAGTCTGCTCAGAGAACCCTACAACTTTTTGGAAACAAAGAAAGCATGAAGTTCCCCTTCCTTATAAAGAAGAATATCAAGGGAAACCTTGTAAGAGTAGGGCTATACCTATGAATGTTGAATATCATAAGCTATGTGCAGAAGAGATTAAGGGTTTACTTAGCAAAGACCTTATCAGAGAATCTACTAGTCCATGGAACTGTTATGGATTCTATGTTAATAAACATTCAAAACAGATTAGAGGAGTTCCTAGACTAGTAGTGAACTACAAACCCTTAAATAAGGTATTGGCTGATGATACATATCCAATCCCAAATAAAAGCAGTCTGGTCACTAGAATTGCAGGAGCTAAGATCTTTTCAAAATTTGATTTAAAATCAGGATTTTGGCAGGTTGCAATCAAAGAAGATGATAAATTCAAGACAACCTTCAATGTCCCTGCTGGACATTATGAGTGGAATGTGATGCCTTTTGGCTTAAAAAATGCACCAGCCAAATTTCAAAGAGTAATGGACGATACTCTTAAGCCATATTTTGATTGGCTTATTGTTTACATTGATGATATAGTTGTGTTTTCCTCATCCCTAGAACAACACTTCAAACATCTGAGGAAGCTTTTACAAGTAGTCAAGCAAGCAGGCCTAGTTCTTTCTAAAAAGAAAATTGAGCTTTTCAAAACTAAGATTAAATTTCTAGGCCATACTATTGATAATGGGAAACTAACTCTGCAAACCCATGCTGTAGAATTTGCAGATAAATTCCCTGATAAGATTCTTGACAAGACACAGCTACAAAGATTTCTGGGTAGCTTGAATTATATTAGCCATTTCTACAAGAAATGTGCACAAGACAAAAAACTTCTAAATGAAAGGTTAAAGAAAGATCTAGGTCCATGGACAGAAGCTCATACTCAAGCTGTGAAAAATATTAAAGCCAAAACCAAGAATCTTCCAATTCTACATATTTCTGGTGATGACCTCCCCAAAATTGTAGAAACAGATGCAAGTAATATTGGTTGGGGAGCAGTACTCAAACAGGTAAGAAACAAAGGAAAAGAAGAGATTATTCAATTTGCCTCAGGATTATGGCAAGCAACATAAAAGAACTATTCTACTCTAGACAAAGAAATCAAAGTTGCATTAAATGCCATACAAAAATTTGAAATCTATTTGATATACAAAAAGTTCTTATTAAGAACTGATGCGACAACCATGAATAAAGTTCTCAATAAAGACTTGAAGTCTCCCGGTGATTCCAAGTTTGCTAGATGGCAAGCTCTATTTAGCAACTTTGATTTCACTATTGAACACATTAAGGGATCACACAACTCTATACCAGAGTTCTTAAGCAGAGAACATCTTCAAAATTTATGCTTATTAATTTTTGTACAGCTAAGGAATGGCATAGAAACAGTAGTTAATATTCCTGACTCTTTGAACTGGGAGTCTTATGCAGCAGATTGGGTACCCAATTGGGAGTTAAGAAGAACAAAAATTCTATCTCAGACAACTCATCTGTCTTATTCCAATCCGGTGCCTGAAGTGAGAGGAAGAAGGGTCTCTAATGTTCTAGCCCCCATAATTGCAAGAACAAATGAAAAGGCAGTTGAAGCCCAACATGCTTTGACATAATTATTTCATGATATTATTCTAGTATGGGATATAAGGGACAATATAGGGCATAACCAACAATACTTTTGCCTGAATAGGCCCAGATTATTGTTCCACTGGCCTGAAAGAAATCCTAATATTATTTTCCCAGAAACCGGCTTCAACTATCATGAATATAGAGAATTCTGGTGGAACTTCATTCAGCAAGAAGAATTCCTCACTCTTGTCAAATTTGGGAATGTCAACACTGCAACATCTGGAAGACCACCACTTTGGTTAGTAGACTGGTGGAAAGATTTTGGGTTGAACAAAGGAGCAATTGATCTCGGAATCTTAAGTTCCTTCACTTCTTTATCATTTGTACAAGATCTTTTCCTACAAGGGCCAAATGATGGAGAGTTGTTGCGTTCATTTATCCTTAACCATTTCCAATGGGCCGTTAAAACAAAAACAATTGTACAAATCCTAAATGGACAACCTTTCATAGCTCAGAAAGTTTATACTAAATGTTGGGATACTCTCAACTATCCAGAAAGGTTTTCTGGATTTCTTGAAAATGATTAACCAAAATCCCTAATCGGTTTTCGTGGGTTGACGAAACTAACTCCACATTGTAATCACGAGCATTCATGTCTAAATGACCGACAATGGTGTCATTCGGGTTTCGTGGGTTACCGTCATCAACCTCCACTGTGTAATCCTTGTCTTTTCAAAATAAAGAGAATCTTGGAAACTCAGAGCACTTCTCCGACTTTTGGTGCGGTTTGACCCACATTTCCAAGGTACTCTACTTTATGTCATATTAGACTGTCCTCTGGTCGGGGAATCTTGCATGACAACCCTGTCAGATCCACTGTTCCATCTGCTTTCGGTAGATATGAAATAAATCTATGATTTGGTCGAAGGGTCTTGTACGATCTCTACCGCCAAATCTTAAAAGTAAAGATTCAGTGGCAGACATATGGGGCCACTTGTCTATTCGAGTCTTTTCTTCATGATGACTCTTCCCTCACAAATTTGTATAAAGGGAAGATGAGGGCTCATGAATGGGTATTCGGAGTCGAGTCTAGAGTATTGTAAGTTAGTTAGTCAGTCCGAGTCCCTAAGCTTCCCTTCTGTCTGAAACTTCGTGTCTTTCTTTGAGTCCAGAGTCTGTAAGTTTGGTGAGCGAAGAGCATACTTCTCTTAGTCTGTGCATCTGGCACAAAGCTTGTAATACCCGTGGATTGCTCTGAATTAATATAAACAAGTCTTCCGCATATATGTGTTTATCTCTGAAGTTTTTCTCATTGTCTCTGTAACATGCACTCATTATGATCTCACTTATTTGCCTATATTTGCACTCGATGTTCCTTGGTACTGTCTGATATAGTTCACTCATCCAGATAATAAGGTTCACTGGTAGTCTGGTATAAAGCGACGACCGAGCACTGGTAGTAAGTCCTGCGAAGGCAGAGGGCCGCTATAGGGCAGTTGTAGGTGCGGAGGGTCGTGGAAAGCCGGCTATAGGGTTCACATAAAACTGCAAAAGCTTGGTGGACTCCAGGTGGTGGGGTTCATAGTTCAGACAGAGTAAAGCGGTTAACCCGACGATATTGGTTCTGTCGAGAGTAGCAGAAACCAGAAGACCAGATGGCGAGAGGAGATAGTGCATGAGACAAGAGTCCGATAAGTCAAGCTTCAAATCTCTGACAGAGGAGGCCTCTGACAAAGTTGTTCGTGAGGAGCAATTTACAAATGGTACAATATTTACTTTGTGTAAAAGTCAAGATCCCCTTTCATTATAGATTTTACCCATGGGAGTTGAATAGATCTGTTCCATGTAAACTAGGTGTAATAAATGCTTACAAATTTGATTCTTTTAGGCATCCAGTGGTCACCCAACCTTGGGTTCAAACTTTGGGTGGGGTGAGTTTACCATGTTAAACGATTCAACACTTTCTAAGTTAGAATTGTTAATTTTCATCTTCAACTATTAGCCTTTATCTTTTTTGGCATTTTGGTTAAGTTAAATATTTATTTTTATTTTGGAGAAGTTCAAAGGTTTAAAACATATTTTTTAATATTTCATATTGAATTTTAAATGGGATAATATTCTTTTTGAAAAGTTACACAATCAATGAATTTTGATATTGATTTTCTTTTATTACCTTATTATATTCATTTTGTATCATTAATTAATAATCATGTAGTTTCAAATTTGTTGATGTTAAAATTGAGATCATGAACCTAATTTTCGACAAAAAATAAATAATGGGTTCTTAACAAGCCACTCCTCATGTTAGAAGAATTCATTTGTCATTTTGGCTATGGAAAGTGCCTTAAAATATTATAGGAAGTTGAGTTATATAATGTTCTAGAAAATGTGAACATTAACAACCAAAGTTATTATGTGAGAAACCTAGGCCAAATAACTATAATGAGAAACTTAGGCCAAATAACTATAATGAAGTTGTGAATTCATTAGGGTTAGTCAAATCATGCTTGAAATGAAAAAACTATGCTAACTTCCATTGATTAAGGTGTTTTATAACTTGAATTTGACATACAACATGGTTGCATAAACAAATTGGAATTGGAGTCATACTACTAGCTACTAGGGTGTAAACACCATGTAGTGCTCAATGTGTCTTTTGGGCTCAACACTTGAGGAACACAAATGACCTTCAACTTGTACACAACTTCATCCTTCAGTGGACTGTTTGAAAACTTTCCATCTAACAGGGTCATCATAGAGTTCTACAAGACCATATATATATGTGTGTGTGTGTGTGTGTGTGTGTGTGTGCATGAAGACTATATATATGTCCATGAAGTTTAGATAATGTGCATAAGCTTATTTGAAAACACTGAAACCAAACTACCAAAATTATGTAAACATTGTTGATCCAACTATTGGTGGTATTAATAGGAAATCCACTACTTTATTTGTGTTTTGCTTTTGGTACTAAATCATAATGTTGAATAGATATAAATTGTGATCCACTTCGTATGTCATGTATTCTCGATCTTGCTTTACATCTGTGTTGTCACTATGAATGTCTCTTTTCTAATAAAATAATGTTGTCAATGATTCACTCCTTGAAACAATGGAACATCTATTATTCATACATTGAGTAGTTCAAAATTATGCCTTAAAATGTATCATTGTGGTATGTGATGAGTCCTGGATAATCCATCAATACCATGCCCATGGTATGTCTAGACCCCAGATCGACAACTTGTAACCTCCTCTCAGGGTTCCATTGTTGTGCCACACTTGGAAACACCGTCACTTGACACGTGTGTCCCCACGTGCTCTCGACATGATGCACACTTTCCCTCGATCGAACAATCGAGAGGCATCCCGAAGGATCCATAGATCCACAATCCACATTATTTTGCTACTTCGTTCTTCGGGGATTTTGGCGTTACTAAGCCTCTATTCTCCCGAAGCGGTCAACGTCGGGTTGACTACCTCATAAATATGATGGTCGGGATGGCTCCTAGGCATCCTCGGATCTACGACCTAGATTAACTTAGGGACTTCGGGGAGTTTACCTCCCTCACGACGAAATCGATTATTTCGCTGAACTTGCGAAGTCCGAAGGACTCAAGGGGTTAACTCTCGCGCTCTTTCTCGTATCCAATGGTCACAACAGACCTTGGCTTTTCCCGAACATATCTCGATCATTTGTCTTCCAGACAAAGGAACCTTCCCTTTCAATACTTCAGTCTCGCTATTCTTCCTGAGCTTTGTTAGCTCTGAAAGGCTTAAGAGCTTTGCGTTCTTGCTCTTGAACTTAACACTTAGAAGAATTCTTTTGTGCACCCCTTGCGCTCATTCATCAAATCTAGAACATAAGAGGTTCTCAGCCTTTGC
>ML793346.1:394672-405033 GCA_009831015.1 Picea engelmannii | reverse complement strand
TCTTAGCAGAGTGATTACAATGAGGATCCAAAGGCCTTTTCAAAATTACTCATTAATTCCAAAACCATAGGCATCCAAAAACCTAACCCTAGGAGATGAAACACCAAAAGTTATGTGGGCCCCGATGGGTAAGTTGGTACCTCAAATTCTCGGGGTCGTAAATTTTTCATACGACCTATGTTTTAGGCATGCGATAGCCCATTGGAAAGGTATTTTTGAGAACTACACATTATGTTGTCAAAATATGACTTTGCCTACAATTTGATAGTGGCAAAAAAATAAAAACAAACATTGTTTAGGGCCCCAAAATGGCCCTAGAAGTACAAAAAGATGTACTGACATGAAAAATTCCAAAATAAGCCAGTTGGAATAGGTGGACAACCACCAATATACACCTAGATGTTGTGTAGGGATTCAGGATAGCCCTAGAAGTGAAGAGCCCACAATTACAAAGAAATTTCATCATTACAAAGAAACGCGTTGAACTAAAAACTGTCAAGAGGAGCCAGTTGGAATAGGTGGGTGGCCACCAATATCCACTTGGATCAATCCTCCCCCCTTAGGAAGCAATGGTCTCCATTTCATTGATTCCCCCCATTAGATGAGGAAATTTCTGTTGAATTTGGCCGCGGGTGAGCCATTTTCCTTGGTGCAGGAGCTTCCCTGCCTTGAAAACCCAATAAACTTGGATCCTCTACTGGAAAGTGCCCTTGACCTGTGTGTCCACTATCTGATCAGTGGATTCCTATTCCATGAAATTAGGGTTTAAATCTACTGGTTGCAACTATTTTGCGATTTCTAAGGTGTCCAATAATGGTGGAAAATATGGTTGGAGGAGGTCCACATTGAACACTGGGTGCAAGTCAAGGAAGGGGGGAGTGTTAAGCTCAAAATCATTATCACCCACAACCTTGGTGAGAGTGTAAGTCCCATAGAGAAGTGGATGGAGCTTTCGATGGGGAATTGTAAGGAACTCTTTCTGTAAATGTAAACAAACCTTTTCTCCCACCTGAAACTTGTGTGGTACCTGGTGTTGATCATGGCGCTGCTTGTACTTAGCACTAACTTTTTGCAAAATCTCATGGACCTATTGGAAGATGTGTTGAATCCGCTGAATAAATTTGGTGGATTTTTCGGCCTCAGAATGAACATGGGAATATTATATATTATGCCTGTGTGGTTGCAAGAGGTAGTGCAACATCAATGGGACCTAAGGGTTGGAATCCCAACCCCACCTGAAATGGGTTATGGCTAGTGGAGCTATGGAGAGCCCTATTGTAGCTGTGTTTAACATAGGAAAGACTATCATCCCATGTACGTGGATTCTTAGTGTTATACATGTGTAAGATTTGCATAATCATCTGATTGGCGACCTCTGCTTGGCCATTGGTTTGGGGGTGGAAGGCCGTGGATTTGGTGAGCTTGGTTTCCAACAGTGACCAGAGACTCGACCAAAATTTGTTGAGGAACCTACTGTCCCAATCGAATATGATGGTATTTGGTATCCCAAAATGCACAAACACCCGTTTGAAGAAGATCTTGGCAGCATTTGCCACTGTGATGCTCTTCTTGCAGGTTGTGAGAATGACCATCTTCGAAAACCGATCCGCCACCACAAATACACAATCATTTCCTTTCTTGGTGGACATAAGACCATACATGTAATCCATCGATATGGATTCCCAAGGTCTCTCGGGAGTAGGAAGATGGGTGTATAAGCCTTGATTCTTGATGGTTGGCCTGGTAATGGCATAGGTAGTGCAAGATATGATATACTTGCTGATGTCTTGTTGAAGTTTTGGCCAATAAAAATGTTTCAGTAGAACGACCACAATTTTCTCCATGCCAAAATGTCTTTCCATCTGACTGTACTGAGCCTCCAAAATCAAATTTGCAGACTCACTTGCAGGAAAACAAAGGTGGCCCAAATGGCATAACAGTCCATCTTGAATGTGAAAATCGCTGATATTCGTGCCTGTACCTAGGAGCTGATAGGTGGTGGCGAAGTCAGGATCACACTGATAAAGTTGGTGCCACTCAAATTACTCATGCCCATAGGAATGGAGCACGGTGGTGATTACAACAATGGGAGGTCCACTGAGGCAGTGGGCGACACGATTTGTGCTCCTTGTCTTATACTTGATGTTGATATGGAACTGCTGTAGGTATGTGTACCACTTTTGATGGCGATCATTCTGCAGCTTCCCTTGTGTCTGTATGAACTACAGGGGCTTGTGATCAGTGCGGATGATTGTCTCCTTTCCCAGAATGTAATGTTTCCATTGACGACAGGCTTGCACAATGGAATAAATTTTCTTGTCATAGGTGGGGTATTTTCGGATGGTATCAGAGAGTGTCTCACTACGATATGTTATTGGATGAACATGTTGAATGAGAACTGCGCCTACAACATAGTCATATGCATTAGTCTCAATCTCTAACAGTTGTTGTAGATCAGGTAAAGAGAGTATTGGAGCTGACCACAAGTGGTGCTTAAGATCATCAAATGCTTGTTGTTATGCTTTCCCCCATTCGAACTTTTCCTTTCCATTTCCCTTGGTCACTTAGGCTGAGGGCCCATGCAATATGGGAGAATCCCAACATGAACCATCGATAGAAGTTGGCAAGTCCCAAGAAGCTCTGAAGCTCGGTTAATGTGGTCGGGTCTAGACAGTCACAGATGACTTGGATCTTAGCTCAATCCACATGTATCCCATGCTCATAAAAAATGTAGCCCAAGTATCGGACCCTGTTCATGCCAAGGGAGAATTTGTCCAAGTTTTCATATATCTTGTGCTGCCGCAGAGTGCTCAAAACCTGTTGAATATACTGCATGTTCTCCTCCCAAGTTCTGCTGAAGATGAGGATGTCATCTAGATATACCACCAAAAATGAGTTGGTGAAGGGCCTCAATACATCATCCATCAACCTCATGAAAGTTGTTGGTGCATTTATTAAGCCAAAGGGCATGACCAACCATTCAAAGAGACCTTCTTTAGATTTGAAAGTTGTCTTCCATACATCAGTCAGTTCGATGGGAACCTGGTGGTAGCTAGACTTTAGGTCAATCTTGCTGAAGAAATTTCCTCCCTTGAGTTGTTTAAGAAGATCATCAATTCGGGGAATTGGGTATTGGTTCCTAACTGTGATTTTTTTTAATTCTCTATAATCATTGCAAAGCCTCTAGGTATCATCTTTCTTTTGCACCAGTACAATTGGGCTTCTGCAAGGAGAGGATTTGGTTCATATGTACCCCTTTTGAAGAAGCTCTTGGATATGATGCTTTATTTCATTATTTTCCATCAGTGAGTAACGATAGACTGGTCCATTGGGAAGAGGTGCACTAAGGGTTAGATCAATTGGATGCTTGACTTGGAAATGTGTCGGTACCCCAGTGGGTGAGGAGAGTATGTCTCTGTACTCTTCCACGATCCTGTCCACTTGCTTCTCCTGCAAAGAGAGGATCTGTGTAGAGGTCACAGATGTGGTGGTGACCTTTGAATTTCCGCGAGCATAGATCACAAAGATGAAAAACTTCCCAGTTTGTGAAATTATCTTACTGCATTGCTTAGAAGAGATTAAAGAAATAGCAATAGGGAACTCTACCTTTGGTATCCTGTACAATTGTCTACCCAAAGTAATATAACAATGCAATGTATAAAATCATACACAACATGTCTCCTCCAAAAATATGGTTGGCCTAAAAGAACATAACAAACTTCAAGGGGAGAAATATCACACAATACCTCATCTTGGAAGGGCTTGATGTCGTAGGGTAGACGACATTGTTGGCTGACATGAAGATATCTTCCTTGGTGAAGCCAACTAATGGTGTAGGACTGTGGGTACGATGTCATCGATAGATCTAGCTGCTTGATGACCTCTACTGAGATCAGGTTATTATGACTTCTGCTATCGAAAATGAAATGAAGTGAAGCCCCCTTTACTCACATTTGTGAGTGAAAGAGGAGTTCCCCTTCCTCTAGTTCTTCTAGTTTTCTTGGCTGGACTTTGGTGGTAATGATAGTGGCACTGGGTTTGACATCGATAATCTACATCCCTCCTTTTGGATTTGATTCGGAGTCAAAATCTTCCTCTAACTCAGAAGCTTTCAGCTTAGCCACCAGTGACTACTTGGAGCGACATTCTTTGGTGTTGTTCCAAGGGATTTTATGGTATTCACACCACTTTCCAATGTCCTTCTTCGATTTCTCATTACCCTTCTTGGGTGACGTCTTGGATTGTTTTTCCTCAGAGTGGCCACATTTACTATGTCCCTTGTTTTGTGGGTTGGGGCTGCCTTTGCCCTACTTTGTCTGTGAGCAGTTTGCAGATCCAAACTCTCGCCTTTTTTTCTTAAATTTCTTCTCGATATTGACAACATATCTACAAGCTGCACCTAATGATGTAAAGTCTAGAAAATCCATTATGTCTGAATGTATATATGCAGATAACTGCAGTATTTGAGCACCAGATTTCATTCAGAGTCTTTGATACCCAATTTGGTGCATAAGGTATGGAAAATATTGGTGAAATCTGGTATTGTCTGGTCCCTTTCCTAACGCAACATGGTCCATCTTGTGTATTGGTCCTTGTATCTTCCAATAGGGACGTATTATTCTTTAATGGAATTCGTGAAGGAATCCCATGTGGAGGTGACTGCAAATATTGAATATTCGTCCATGGCTCTTTGATCAAAGTAAGTATCCCACCATTCCTTAACATGGGGGACGACCTTGAGGAGTGAAAAAGTAATCTTTTACCTATTGGAAAAAATTGTGGATCGAAAAATACCCTTCAAGAATATTCAACCATTTATCTACAACATCCACATCTATCAGTCCTTCAAATAATGGAATATCAAAATTTACTTGTACCTTGAAGGGGTTGCATGGCTGCTTGATGAAGATGCGTCTCATGTGGGAAACCATCGAAGGATATGTGCAAAGTTTTCCATCATTTCATTCCTTTGTCGCGCAAGGGATTCCTCGAGAAAATATTTAAAAGGATATCCTGCCCCATCATATTTCTTCTTGTCACCCATGAGTTTTTTTTGGGCTCGGCGCGACCGATCTTGTTTGAGTCCCAACTTCTTGTACCCATATCTTGTCAGGGACATGCACAAAGAAAAAAAAATGAAGAGAAGAATGCTTTGATACCACTGATCCAGATTTATGAGCGGAATGAAATGAATAACATATTGAACACAATAACACATACACATGGAGAACAACAATAGATATCTAGTGAAGAATAACTTCTATTGAATAAAGAAAATAGGTTGAAACTGTAAAACTACAGAACTGAAAACAACTTGCTCGAATGGTCGTAGCTATTTTTGAGAAGAGATGTGGCTGCTACGTGCATTTTTCTAAGAAGAATGATTACAATGAGGCTCTAGAGGCCTATTTAACATTACTCATGAATTCCAAAACCCTAGACATCCAAAAACCTAACCCTAGGAGATGAAATGCCAAAAGTTATGTGGGCCCCAATGGGTAAGTTGGTACCTCAACTTCTCGGGGTCGTAACTTTTGCATATGACCTCCATTTTAGGCATGTGATAGCCCATTGGAAAAGTCTTTTTGAGAACTACACATTATGCCATAAAACTATGGAAAGAAAAAAAAAAAAACATTGTTTAGGGCCCTAAAAAGGCCCTGGAAGTACTAAAAGATGTACTGACATGAAAAATTCCAAAATAAGCTAGTTGGAAAAGGTGGGCGACCACCAATATCCACCTGGATGTTGTGTAGGGCTTCAGGATATCTCAGAAGTGCATAACCCACACTTACAAATAAATTTCATCATTACAGAGAAATGTGTTGAACTAAAAACTATCAAGAGGATCAAGTTGGAATAGGTGGGTGGCCACCAATATCCACATGGATCAGTTGAATCCCAATAAAATTGAAACCTGACAATCCCTTTGTTAAGTGAAAATTTCATAAGGAAAATTAGAGCCTTGAATTTCCCAACATCATTTGTTCCTTTTCCCAGATTGACATTTACAATGAATAAATGAGAATATGATAGACAATGAAACAAAACCCAAACTGTATGTCTCCCTTGGCCCTTGACAGGCCCTGTCAAAGAAAATCCAAGCATAAGACCTATCCACAGAAAGTGCTACCACAACCATTGACTCCTTTATACTCTCATTAGGTTTATAAATGATAACATATCCAATACTTGTGTAGAGATTTGAAAATATGGGATTGGTTTATCTTCAAATAAACTATTTGTGGGCTAGCCATATTCCCCAAGTGACTAAGAGCGGAATTTCCTTAAAAGGACTCAACTCTCTTCTTATAAACCACCCTTGGAAATTCATATCCATAGTCTCTTTATGCCATAAATCCTAAAAACCCAATGAAGTCTCCAAATCCTTCCAAACTTGCATAGAGAATGGACAAGAAAAGAAAAGATGAGTGTTAGTCTCCTCATTTTATTAAATAATGAACACCTTCTACAACCAATCTTGTTCCTGTTTTGATTGTAGATATAGATAACCAATATTTGTAGAGTAATCACCCCTAGTCTAGTTCATTTCCCATACTAAATTTTTAGGATCTCCACTCAACCTTGTATGGGATTTTCTAAGTTCAATTAAAAAGGACTCCCCTCCTTGACTAATATCATCATTCAACCCTAATTATTGAGTTGACAACCAACCTCCAGACCATTGGTTAGTTTCAATTGGATTGTTAACCATATTTAGAGTGCACCTCCCCAACTCTTGCAAATTAAAGACCATATTTTCAACAATAATGACCTCCTGGATACATCCCATGATTACGTCAGTCCCTGTCCTCACCTATGCCCTATTGCCAACCCTCCATGCCAAGTACTTACCAATCACATGGAAGGATATTTTCATGGATTTCAATTGATTTGACACGTTATATATATGTTTACTCTCCATTCTTACCTAGTCCAAGAGTGTATTTGGTGCAATGTATTTTTGTATGGTGATCCTCCAAAGGATGTCTTTTGTAAGTAAATTCCATAGGGACTTTACAACTAATTACCAACCAAACAAGTGAATATATTTGAGCACCCAACCCCCCTTAGATTTAGGTTTAGTTATTAACTTCCATCTAGCCAAGTGAGATCCCTTATACTCACTTATTCCTTTCCATAAAAATTTAAAACAACATTTCTTGATCCTTTCCAAAACCCCCTTTGGGATGAGGGATAAAGTGATCCAAAAGACTAGAATTGCCTATAATACAAATTTTAGAGGAACTAACCTACCCCCTCTTGAGAGATACCTATTACACTAGAAAAAAAATATGATTTTGATCCTTGTTGAAAGCCATTCCCAATCAACTTTACCATAATTGTTGGGTTTTAGAGTGAAACCAAGGTATTTTATTCCTTCATTAATATCAATATGGTGAAAAGGAAAGATTCTTTCCATCCTAGTATTTTGAGTTTCATCCAATATAGATGTGAACAAATCAATTTTTTTCACATTAATCTCCATATGAGTTGTAAAATATCCTTGGAAAATTGGCCTTCACCATCACTACTAAAAAAAAAGTACATCATAAAGAAAATGCGATGAGTTAACGATTCAATCCTCCCCACCTTAATACCCAAAAGTTTCCTTTGTCTCTTAGCCTCCTTAATCAATATACTAAGTCATTTTTCCATGAACATGAAGAGGTATGGGGATAGAGGGAAGCCTTTCCTAAGCCCTCTAGAAGGATTAAAAAAATAAGAGGTAGAATCATTTATCAACACAACAAAGTGAGTAGAAGACACACACCCCATAATCAATTTTACCAAAGGAATATCAAACCCTGAATAAACCAACAAAATATGAACATACAACCAAGATGTTGGATAGTTGGTTGTCATTGATGTCAACCCTTAGAGATTGATATCAACACTTAGACATTGATTTCAATCCTTGGAGAGGTCCAGAGATGTTGGATAGTTGTATGATTGAGATTGATGGTGAGTTAGTTGGGTGTAGTTGATGAAGTCTGATAACACATTCCAGTAGCCCCAAAGGTGTGGTTAAGGAACTTGAGTTTGTATGAGGAATAAAGGCATGAATATCAATGAATTTGCAGGTAAGACTATCATATATGGATAATACATTTCATGTCATTTCTGATGATATGTGGTACATCATGTAGTTCTTCATGGTTTAGAAGATATGGCTTAGTGAAGTTGGAGAACTCTCATAAGTTATCTAGAAGCCCCTAGAAGGTCAAAGAAGTCAATTATTCTTAAAGATCCTAGAATAATTTTACTAGTCAAAGTGGTTGTAACTAGGAGTTAATCATGGGTAAATCTATTGCAATAAGAAAATAATTGTAACATACCCAACCTTAGACTACTGGGCTATGCCACACAAAATCTCTTGCAGAATTGAATATATTATAACATACCTGACCACCCAGGATGGGTCATGCCACTTCATAAAAACAACAATTTCATATGTATATAAATATAAAACTTAAAGCAAAAAAATATATTCTGCAATACATAGATTCATGTGGAAATAACAGTAAAAATATACATGCAACATACACAGAAAAAACCCATAAACATAAACACATGTATAAATACACAACATGTAATTTAACAAACAATTGATACTTATATTTGTTAGAATACCACCAATTGTGTGCAGAACTTCCACAATCCTCCCAGCCTTAGACCAAGCTACTCAGAACTCTCAGCAGTGGGTCACCCCCGAGTTGGGACTAAACTCCACCTAGGTAAAGGGGATTTCTAACCAAGCTGAGGAAACACAGACAACAAGAAGGTTTTCATCTGAGGAGCCAACTCAAACTACTAGCATACACTCTCTCATTCCCCACATGCCTGTCCCACCCCAGGATGTGTTCCCCTTCTCTGCTCAATAGTCCTTCGACTGTCCCACTTCCCTTCCAGGGCTTTAGCAACATGCTGGATATAAAGTCTCATAGCAATGTAACTGCAATTGGGATCCCTCAGGAAATCACTGTCCCAACAATTCTCTCACCTGGAGAGAGTTTCTCATGGGCCTGAAAACCCACCTCTTGAATCCATGGGCCTGGAAATCCGCCTCTTCAACCCCATGGGCATGACAACCCATTTCTTTAGTTCAGTGCTTAAGTCAACCGGTTACAGGTAATGGTGAAGATATAAACAACGTTCAGATAAGGCACAGGTGATGGAAACAACAACATTCAGGGCATGGAATAGATGTTTCTCATAATAGAAAGGTACAACACTAGCTCAGGTAGATACCTGTGCACTATGCATCCTAGGAGGGATACAATTTACTGTTGATAACATGAAAGGTACGGGTAGCTCAAGAGTGCATGCATGGTTGAGAGGCAAGGCTCATGGAGTGTGTTATCACCCCATAAAATATGGGAATCAACCTATGACTTGGATATTATTGATATTATCTATATCTAGTGTTCTTATTGGAAATTTATTTTTCATTTTGCAAGAAGAAAAAGAAAAAGAAAAAGAAAAAGAGAAGAAAAAGAAAAAGAAAAGAAAAAGAAAAATAAAAGAAAGGAAAAGAGGGCATAAAAGAATGGAAACAAAAGCCCCATGCAATAATAGCAACTTGGTCATACCTTTCAAGCATGACCAAGTTCTTTTAAATTTTCAAGGTTGATAGGCTAGTGAATACATCTGACCAAACCATCTAATCCTGGTCAGATAGCCCCTAGGTTAGAACTAGTGAATACATCTGACTAGACCATCTAATCTTGGTCAGATAGCCCCTAGGTTAGAACTAGTGAATACATCTGACCAGACCATCTAATCTTGGTCAGATAGCCCTTAGGGAGAATAATATCTTAACCCAACAATCTAACCTGGGTTATTTGTCTTGTGAAAGGGGGTTAGAATGTAGACTAATTGCTTTGCTTGCCTTGCCCAAATAAAATCCATTTGAAAATTTGCTACCTCAAGTATCCGTTGCCTTAGGATAGTTGAAATAAGGTCCCCTTGGCGGTGTCTATGACAAATTTGGGAAAAAACCCATGAGAAAGCACTAATCCTAAGTTTTTCCTACACATGACATTTTCCGCTCCCGACCTATGCTTCATTCACCTTCCGACGGTCCAGATCACGATGATTAGATCAATGGTTCACATAGCATTCCAGACCCCCCTGCTCGTTCTGCCTTTAACGAGAGGGGGGGGGGGTCCGGAATCGACGATAATCTTTGCACAGATCTGGATGGTCCAGAACAGAGCGCGCAAATCCACGACTCACATTGGATTCCGTACCCCCCCCTCCATTCTGCCTTTAATGGAGGGGGGGGGTCCGGAATTGATAATAATGCAGGTGCACATCTGAACGACTCTAAACTGAGCGCTCAAATCAACGGTTCACAT
>ML793346.1:328856-383957 GCA_009831015.1 Picea engelmannii | reverse complement strand
TTAAACTGGAAGGTTACAGCCAACAAAATACTCAGAGCTGGTTTTTACTGGCCCACCCTGTTTGCAGATGTACATCAGAAAGTAACAGCCTGTCATCAGTGCCAACTGTTTGAGGGTAAAAGGAAACTCCTTCCTCTACCTCTGAAACCAGTTTCAGTTGAGGCTCCGTTCCAGCAATGGGGACTCGATTTCATTGGAGAAATACACCCTCCGTCTTCGGGCCAACATAAGTGGATTCTCACTGCCACTGATTATTTCACCAAATGGATCGAGGTTGTACCAAGCAGGCAAGCCACTGACGCTGTTATTATTAAATTTCTTGAAAATAATATTTTATCTCGTTTTGGTTGTCCTAGAAAGATCATTACTGACAATGCAGCTACCTTTCGGTCGAAGAGACTCATTGACTCTTGCAGTCGTTACCACATTGTCTTGGGGCATTCCACAGCCTACTACCCTCAGGGGAATGGGTTGGCAGAATCCTCAAACAAGACTTTGGTCAATATCATCAAGAAAACATTGCAGGAGAATAAAAAATCATGGCATGATAAGCTGGTATTTGCTTTATGGGCAGATAGACTCACCACCAAAGGGTCAATTGGTATGTCACCATACCAACTGGTTTATGGTACAGAGGCTATGTTCCCAACTTCTTTGGGAGTCCCTATCATGAAGTTACTTCAAGAGATGCAAGTTGAACCAAATGACTCCCAGATACGAATCAATCAGATGATTCATTTGCAGCAGACTAGAGAGGATGTTTTCAATAAAACATAGGTCATCCAAGAGAACATTAAGAAGATCTTTGACAAATGAACCAAGGAGGATGATTTTGAGCTAGGAGACCTGGTGTTGAGATGGGATGCCAGGAACGAGGACAAGGGGAAGCATGGTAAATTTGATCATCTATGGATAGGGCCCTACATGATCCAAGCTTTCAGAGGAAACAACGCCTTTTTGTTAAACAATGCCGATGGGTCAGATCTGCCAGGAGCACCTGTGAATGGCAGAATGCTGAAACATTATGTCCCTCCTTAGTAAGAGAATTGAAGAAATCACTCTCCATTGTACATACCATTTTAATTTTAAGTCTTTACTTGCATTTTTCTGAGTGAAGGACGACGGTCAGTTTGTTGAAGCCCGAAGAGAAGGCCCTAATCTATTGATCAATGTTTTTCGAAGTGTTCCTGAAAATAATACCAGATAAGGCTACTAAACAGATATGCTCGAAATGACAGGAGACTGGATTCTTGGCACTTAACAGGGCAAGTACCATCCCCAGGTGGAGCCACTGTTATCACCCCATAAAATACGGGAATCAACCTATGACTTGGATATTATTGATATTATCTAAATCTAGTGTTCTTATTGGAAATTTATTTTTCATTTTGCAAGAAGAAAAAGAAAAAGAAAAAGAAAAAGAGAAGAAAAAGAAAAAGAAAAGAAAAAGAAAAAGAAAGGAAAGGAAAAGAGGGCATAAAAGAATGGAAACAAAAGCCCCATGCAATAATAGCAACTTGGTCATACCTTTCAAGCATGACCAAGTTCTTTTAAATTTTCAAGGTTGATAGGCTAGTGAATACATATGACCAGACCATCTAATCCTGGTCAGATATCCCCTAGGTTAGAACTAGTGAATACATCTGACCAGACCATCTAATCCTAGTCAGATAGCCCCTAGGTTAGAACTAGTGAATATATTTGACCAGACCATCTAATCCTGGTTAGATAGCCCTTAGGGAGAATAATATCTTAACCCCAACAGTCTAACCTGGGTTATTTGTCTTGTGAAAGGGTGTTAGAATGTAGACTAATTGCTTTGCTTGCCTTGCCCAAATAAAATCCATTTGAAAATTTGCTACCTCAAGTATCCGTTGCCTTAGGAAAGTTGAAATAAGGTCCCCTTGGTGGTGTCTATGACAAATTTGGGAAAAAACCCATGAGAAAGCACTAATCCTAAGCTTTTCCTACACATGACATTTTCCGCTCCCGACCTATGCTTCATTCACCTTCCGACGGTCCAGATCACGATGATTAGATCAATGTTTCACATAGCATTCCGGACCCCCCCGCCCGTTCTTCCTTTAACGAGAGGGGGGGGGTCCGGAATCGGCGATAATCTTTGCGCAGATCTGGATGGTCCAGAACAGAGCACGCAAATCCACGGCTCACATTGGATTCTGGACCCCCCCTCCATTCTGCCTTTAACGGAGGGGGGGGGGTCCAGAATTGATAATAACGCAAGCGCACATCTGAACGAATCTAAACTGAGCGCTCAAATAAACGGTTCACATTGAATTCCGAACTCCCCCCTCCGTTCTGCCTTTAATGGAGGGGGGGGGGTCCGGAATTGATATTAAAGAACGCGCCAAGATCTATGGTCAGGAGACCGACGCGCAGATCAACGGATCACGATGGATTCCAGACCCCCCTTGGTGTTCTACTTTTAATCAAAGGGGGGGGTCCAGAAATAATATTCTTTGCAGCGGGCCCATTTCATAGTTGGCATTTTCCTATTGATCCGAAAGTCTTTTCACCTCATGTCATCTGAAAACCTCCATCACTCCGGGGTGTCATCCTCCACTAAGTCCACTTGTCCCACTTGCTCCCAGGTCAAAGTCCCATCCCGTAACTGCTGTCAGCCCACGTTGTCAGTACCTCAACCCCCTTCACTCATGGGCAGCCTCCTTTGGCGACTTTTACCCCCAATCACAAACCTCCATGTCAGTCGTCCATATACTTTGGTCACCGTCACCTGCCACATCACCCCAAGTGGCTCGTTGTCCATTAATAACTGGATAATATACCCGTTGTCACGCTGACCATTTTCTCGCGTCCGACCGACCCATTTTTGAATAAAACTACCGTTCTCCTTTGTATTCGCTATTCATCCATCGTGCCAGAAACCTTCTTTCCTCCATTGCTCCCACGTCGTTTTCACCTACAGCCAGTCGACCCCACTAACGTATTGTTTGTTGCAGGTACAGTTGCCGAAATGGTGTCTAATACAAAGCAAGCTGAAGAGGAAGAGAATCCTTTCCTTCCTCCTCCGGTTGACCTGGATAAAATCCCCTTGGTCGATAAATATTGCTTGATAGCCGATACTATATGCAGTTTTGACTTTTCTGATCTCCAGTCGTGGCTCCGGGAGGTTTTCTTGGACCAGAGTGACGAAATTGGACTCTGGGAGTCCAATTTTCCCCTGTATCTCTTCCCCTAGGTCCATAATTTCCCCGAGTTTGCCCTCAAATGCCAGGACCACTACGTCCCCAACTAGAAATCCATCGTCTCTTCATCTGGAGATGTCCTTTTCTTTATCACCCCTGAAGATATCGACCAGATGATGCAAATTACCCGCCCAGAATCTGCATCCCCATTCAACCTAGAAATCCTCACTGAGCTTTATCAAAAGATGACTTTCCCGCAAAGATCTCAGATAGTGGAGCTTTTCCTCCCCACTTCCGCTCCACTCCCATCCACAAATCCCCCGTACCCTTCTTCCTTGTTTTCCACCAAAGGAAACCAAATTATTTCTTCCCTGTGTGCCCTGCTTGGGTACTATTCTGATCAATGGGTAGATGAGCCCATCCTGGGTTTTCTATCTATCTTCTCAAACGATGAACGACTGACCACTCAGTTCGACTACAACACTTTCCTAGCTAATAACATCCATGAGCAATTTGTGAATTTCACCACAGAGGGCATGTTCAGGTATTCATCCATTCTGGCTTACATGTTCATCTTTTTTCAAGCCGACAGGTTCAATTTCTCCATGCAGAAAATGGACGCCGATGGGAAGCCCCAGCCTGTCACAGCATGGAATTCTCTTCTGAGGCATGAATCAGCCGAATACGACTTCAAAGCTTTTATCGATCAGTTTTACCATCCAGTGGTTAGCCTGTTGAGTGGCAGGCCTGAGCCACGAATAAATGAAGAAGTCTAGAGAATTATGCAGCTCTCGGACAATGCAAAGACCGGAGACTGGTACCTTTACCAGAATTATACCGAAATCAGAGTTTTTGGGTGCGAGTTGGCACCTTACAAGATGCTGAGATATGTACCGGTAATAATTTTTGCATTAGAATATATTAGGCAGATTATGAATTCTGATGATATTCACATTGTTTCACTAAAAAAGAAACAACAATTGAGGATTAAAGGGAAGATAGGTTCTTTTATCTGCAATAGTAGAGGTGTTGGCGAGGAAGCTGACAGAATATTGAAGGAGATGAAATTCTTTAAGAGTTTTGCCTGGCACTACGATCCATATGGGATCATTTCTGAGATGAGAGTCAAAAATAAGAATGCCCCATATGCACATGAGTCCAAGCCAGAAGTCGACAAGTTTGCTAATCAGACGGAATGGGAGCCCAACACTTTGGTGGACATGGAACCAACTGCTGAGGTGAAAAAGTAGGTGCCCTCGACAAGCGTGCCACCCAATACCACACCTCAGAATCCCAAGGAGAAGAGGCCCCAACAGGAATCATCTCCTCCTGTAACAGAGGTATCATCAAAGGAGTTCACAATGCACGCCAAAAAGCTAAGGACAGTTTCAATGACAGGCACGACAGTAGAGAAAGAGATCACAACCACCACAGTGGCCACCCCAGGGGTCAATCCCACCATTCTACCTTTCGGCTTGAGTCAACACAAGGCAATAATAACATCAGCTATAAAATTCACAGACTCTCCCACAGATGCTCCACCAAGCAAGACCGGGCCCAAGTTGGGCATTTTTGAAAAATATGATTTGATCAAGAAGAAAAACCAAACTCTTACTACCAGCACTTATGCCCAGTTCCAGAAGCAGTCGTCCACAGCTCAACACAGGCTTCTTTCAACGTTTGATACAGAGAAAGGTAGGATGCATATGGCTTACCTCCAAGCACAAGTGCCGGATCCTAAGGTTATATCAGATTATAAAAGGGCCACATTTGAGTTTCAGGCTAAAGACGTGCATCCAGCAGATCAGATGGATCTGCACAAGCAAACTGGCGAGATGGTTTTCCACACTTTGGCCCATGCTACAGCTTATGCATCAAAATTTCGAGTAGCTTTGAGCAATGCCCAGACCCAACTGAAGCTGGAGAAAATATCATCTTTCGCAAAAGAAAACAAAATCAAAACGTTGGAGGAGCTGGTCCTCAAGATTGGTTATGACCCTGCGAATGTCAAAGAAGCTGAAGAGATGATAAAAAAGAAAAACACTGACATCGCGTCTTTAAGAAAATAGCTAAAGCTCCCTCCAACAGAAGACCCACAGGCAAAAGAGATAGCTGAAAAGGAAGGTGAAAAGGATGAGATGCTGAAATTACTCATGGAGCAGAACGCTCAGTTAAAAGAGATGGAAGCAGAGATGGAAAGACTGCTGAAAGAGAAGGAGCAAGCAAAGACAATGGAAGGCATCCCATTGAGTGCTATCCCAATTGCAGGATTGAGCATAGCGATAGTGACAGCCATTCCATCTGCTGCATCAGTGACACTACCAGAGGGAACAACAGACCTGGCCAAGTCTATGGAGAGAATGAACCTGCAAGAATAAAAAATCGGCAGGCTTAAGAAAGAAGTGGAGAATCTAGAAGAGCTAAATACTTCTTTCCAGGCTAGTTTATCCAAAGAGAAACAGGTGAATGAGAAAATCAAGAAAGAGTTACAACAGCTCCAGAAACAGACAATGGCAGGAAAGACTTTGGCTGAGGTCAAAGAGATTGTGTGGGCAGATATTTCCAAGTCCATAAATGAAATCTGGCCTATGGTTCAAATCATGTTTGAACAAAATGAGTTGCTCGAGAGGAGAAAACAGGCTGTGGAGAAAATTAGAACTGAGCTGGGAGACATGCCAGCGCAAGCTAATGAAATCATAAGGTTCCTGAATTCCAAGACCCGGGAGGAACTCGAAGAATTGAAGATCAAGGACAGGACAAAAACTATATTGGAGGTGAAAATAGTTCTAACCAAAAGAGGCCTCATGCTTCAGCTTGAGGAGAAAATTCAAGTTATGGATCAAGGAGTGCAGAAGTTTTTCAACAAGATAGATGCTCTGCAAAGGAAGGGCCTGCTTAGTATGAAGGTCATTAATGAAAAATTAATGACACTCCCTGATTATAAGAAAAGGTTGGTTGAAGTGTCTAAGGACAATTCTAAGTTTGCAAGGATACAAGGAAGCGTCACAGGAAAAGCATTCATGGACACCTTGCAGTGGGATATTAGTATCCAACATGAGATTAAACACATATTCATCATCAAGCCTACATTTGCTAAGTACACAGACATGGATGAAGTGTACAGGAGATTGCTTAAAGTCACAGTGCCATGTCATATCAGGTGGGAGAAGCTGTGTGATCTACTAGATTAGCAGATGAGCTATTGCATCCAGTCACCTGTCTTGTCAGAAGAGGCTGCGGAGGCACCTTGCCAACGGCCTATCCCTGAAATTCAGCATAATGTTGTATCGAGTCATCAAAACAGTTTTGATTAGTTAAGTTAGTTAGTCTAAAAATAGCATGAGCACGTCCTGATCAGTTATGACAGGAACATTTGTATTTTGTATTATAAATACTTCAGTTTCCGAAGTATTGAGGTTTGTTGATTAGCACACCCTATCGCTATCGAACTGTACCATTTTTGAAGAGATCTACCATTAATAAAGAAGAGGCACTTTACAGGATTCTTGCGCATGTTCACTGGTGATGTGATTTTCTTAGTTAACTGTTTCTCTTTCTCCGTATTCATTTTGTTTTCTGAATCTAATCTTTATGAATAACATTATGTTGTAGGATTTATCTTTGATACCCTGTTTCCGATTCTAGAGATTTAAATGTTTATCTTCTAATACCTTCAATTAAGAAATTCTTAACTGCTTGTTAATTGAAGTTATTTTCCTCATCTTTTCTTCTGTCTATCATTTCAATTACTAAATATCGAGTGAAGGTGTTATCTCGCCTTGTGACGGTTCTCTTTGACGTTTCTGGTTGTATCTCAAATTTTATTAAATACAGACCCCATAGCCCAATGGATGTGTAGTTTGTCTCAACCAATTTCAAAAACCCCTTTTACAACAAAACCTACTTTTCCTTTAGCTAGCCTAATATCCGAAATTAAACAAAGCTAAATCATATAGAGAGATCCCTCTCTAAAGCTGGAAGGGCTAGATCCCATCTTTAAAAGCGGTTGGTTAAGGTTACCTTTGTAGATTTCTTCTTTTTCAACCTCTAGGAAATTTACCAAGTGCTAACAGAGTGCATGCAACAAATGAATGAATGCATGAATGGTTGAGTGAATGGGAAGTGGAATAATTCCCCCCACATTTATTTTCATGTTCCCTTGATGATACATGGCTCTCAAGGAGCTTGGTTCTCTACACTTGTAATTCCTTCTCTTTTCCATAAGAAGTTAGGATAAAATAATTATCCTCACCATAGTTTTTAGGAATAATTTTGTAATATTCCTTTGGAAATAAGCCCTCTAGCTTAGCCCCTTTCCTATGCTTTTAGCCCTCCCTTTCCCTACCTAGTGGATTTTAGTCCCCCATACTCTTCTATCATGGTTGTTCTACATGCAATGATGTATTATATTAATGATATGAGTGTTTACATATACAAAAATAGACTAGCCTTTAGCATCTAGGCTCTCTGACCTAATCATCACATAAGCCTTCTGGCTTATAATCACCTGGCCCACTAGCCTATAAAAATATCTACAAATTCAACTGGGGCTCGGTCTTGGGGTATTAAATTCCCCTCCCCTTATTTATGCATAGTACTCAGTGAAATATATATACACATTATCACCAAAATTTTCAAAAATCTTCAAAAATATGCGGGTATTCTACCTGCATAACATCCTCGTGCTCCCAAGTTGCATTCTCAGGACTGTACTAGGTCCATTGGACCTTTACTATCTCTATAGCTCGATTCTAGAGCTTCTTGATCTTCCGGTCTAGTATGCACACATGATGCACCTGAAAAGTGCCTTCTTGCTCCACCTAAACCACATTCCAATCAATAACATGATAAAAATCAAGTATATACTTTTTTAGCGATGATACATGGAATAAATTATGAATAGACATTGATGCAGGTAGTGAAATCATGTATTCTACAAGCCCAATGATCCAGGTGGATATCGGTGGCCACCCACCTTTTCCAATTGGCTCAAAACAGTTTCTAGCAATTTTGGTAATTTACTATTTTTAGCAGTTTTTCGGGTTCTGAAACTTTTGGAGCCGTTTTGAGGCCCTAAACGACGTTTTTTGGGAAAATGGGGAGCAACATGGAAGTTCCTTCAATGTTTCCCCCAAAATGAACTCCTCGATGATACCTTTCCAATGGGCTATCATGCACCTAAAACAGAGATGAAGTGCCAAAATTCATGTGGGCCACATTTGGGTAAGTTAGTACATCAACTTCCAGGGGTCATAACTTTTTCACAGGGCCTCAAAATGGCACCGAAAGTTTTAGGACCCGAAAAACTGCTAAAAATAGTAAATTATCAAAATTGTCGGAAACTGTTTTGAGCCAGTTGGAAAAGGTGGGTGGCTACCAATATCCGCTTGGATCACCCAATCCTCTCCAAGATTTCAAGCGACCCACAATAACAAGCTTCCAACTTTGAACAATTTCCCAACTTCAGGGAAATTCTGTTGGCCTTCACTTTCAAGAATACATGCTCACCCACTTTAAATTCCCTGTGAATTCAACCCTTATCAACATAGATTTTCTACCTGTCTTGAGAATCCTTTAAATTATGCTTTATTTTTGAAATCTGTTCTTCCATTTCCTAGAGTAAATCTAGCCCAACCACTGCTCAATCTACTGGGTTGTCCCAACTTACAAGTGTGTTTCACTTTCTACCATAAAGTGCCTCAAATAGGCTCATCTTTAGAGATACTTGGTACCCATTGTTATAAGAAAAATCTAACAAGTGTAAGTAGTATTCCCATTTTGATGGTTTATCCATCACATACATCCTCAACATATCCTCAATCACTTGATTCACCCTCTCTATTTGTCCATCAGATTCTGGATGATAAGTTGTGCTAAAATTCATTTTTTTTACAAATCCTTTAAATAATTCTTTTCAGAAATTGGATGTAAAATATGGATCTCTATCAGACACAATTGTCTTGGGTGTACCATGAAATCGAGAAATTTCCATCATATAAAAATCAACAACGTTAGTTTCCTTGTGAGTGAGCTTCACTGGAATAAAATGGGCAGCTTTGGTAAGCTTGTCCACCACTACCATGATAGAATCATGTTTCTTGTTTATTCTGGGAAGCTTGGTGATGAAATATACTATTACCACTTCCCATTTCCACTCAGGGATGGGTAATGGCTACAAAAACCTAGTGGGGTGTCTATGCTCAGCCTTGACCTTTTGACACTCCAAACATTTGGAAGTGTACTCAACAACTTCTTTCTTCATGTCTGTCCAATAATATTAGCTCTTGACAACTACACTAGTTTTCTGATACCCTGGGTGCCCAACATAAGGTACATTGTGCATTTATCTCAATATCATATTTTTCAATTCTTGGGAATTTGGTACATAAATCCTTTCTCTGTACATGAGAATTTCATCATTTCCCAGCTTGTAGTCTTCATTTTTCTGCTGCAAAATAACTTGTTGTAATTTTGTTATTATTTCTATGTATTGCAAATCTGATTTTGCAACCTCTAAGATTCCATCTTTCAAATTGGATTGGTACATGCTAATGGTTGTAGCATGCAACTCATGCACTCTTCTGCTGAGTGCATCATGCACCTTGTTCTCTTTCCCTTTGATATGCTTTATATCAAAGTCATATTTCCTGAGAAATTCTAACCTCCTGATCTTCCTGGAATTTAGAGTTGGTTGTTCAAATAAATATTTTAGACCATTATGGTCTATCCTTAGCTCAAACCTTTTCCCCACGAGGTAGTTCCTTCACTTCTTCAAGGCATGCACTATGGCTTCCAACTCCAAATCATGAGTGGCATAATTCCTTTCATGCTCCTTCAACTTCCTTGATTCATAACATAAAACATACCCATTTTGAATGAGGACTCCACCAAGTCCTTCTTTACATGCATCTGTGCATACAATGAAGTATTCATTTGGATCAACAATCCTTAGTATTGGAGCATTAGTTAATACTTGTTTCAAGTGTTGGAAACTCTTTTCACACTCCAATGTCCACTGAAACTTCACTCCCTTCTTTTGCAAGGAAGTGATCGGGTGTGCAATCTTTGAGAATCCTGCAATAAATCTTCTGTAGTATCCTGCAAGGCCCATGAAAGATTTGACTTTTGTCACATTCTTAGGTGCTAACCATCCTCTAATGGCCTAAAGTTTTTCATGATTTACTGCTATCCCTTCCTCTGAGATGATATGCCCCAAATAATGAATTTGGTTCTAATAAAATGAGCACTTTCTCAATTTGACATATAACTGATGCTCCCTTAATACCTATAGTACCATTCTCAAGTGTTTCTCACTCTCTTCTTCCGACTTGGAATATATAAGAATTTCATCCAAAAATACAATGACAAACTTATCTAAGTGTTCTCTGAAAATACCATTCATTAAACACATGAAGACTGTTGGTGCATTTGATAACCCAAATGGCACCACTGTGAACTCATAATGACCATACCTTTTTTTGAAGCCAGTCTTGTTGATGTCTTCTTCTTTAATTCTTACTTGGTGATAACTCGACCTGAGATCAATATTGGGGAGTATTTTTGCATTCTTCAACTTATCAAAGAGGTCATCGATCCTTGGAAAATGATACCTATTCTTTATAGTTACTTTTTTCAACTGCCTGAAGTCAATACAAAGTTTCAATGTTCCATCATTCTTCTTCACAAATAATACTAGAGCACCCCAAGGTTACACACTTGGGCGTATATACCCCTTCTTTATAAGCTCTTCAAGCTTCATTTGCATCTCCTTTAATTATGGTGTACTCATCCTGTAATGGGTCTTGGATATTGGAGCTGCTCCAATCATCATATTTATAGAGAAATCAATATCTCTTTTAGGGGGTAATCCTGGTATTTCTTTAAATACATCCTCAAACTCCTTTAGGACTGCATAATATTCAATAGTTGACACCTTATCCTTCAATGTTTCTTCAATATGAGCTGCAAATATTTGACATGCTTTTCTGTAACATTTCTTTAGCTGCAATACTGAAATTTCTCTGACGGTTATGGCCCTGGGAATTCCCTGTACTATCCTTAAGTTCCCTTCTTCATCCCAACACGTAAATGCTTTATTATAATAGTATAGGATATCATGGTGTTGGTCCAACCAATCCATACCAATTAGATAGTGATAGGAAGCTATAGGAAATATGTTCAAATATGCCCCGGTGCTTAGTCCATTCATGTCCACTGGGCTTGACTTAACCACGTCATTAACTTTTCTTTTGGCTCCGGTAGCCAGCTACACCAACCAAAATTTTCCATGCTTTCTTCTTGGAAAATGGAATATTTCCACCATCTTAGGATCTATATAACTATGAATAGCTCTTGAATCAATCAAAATTGCAATGGTTTAGTTGTTGATCATACCTTCCACTTCAATCATATGTGATTGAAACTCACCTTGCTTGTTGTCCAGGGCTGCATAGATCCTGGGTACATTCCTTGAACTGGATTATTTTTTGCACGAAATGGGGGAGGAGATATAATAAATAAATGTACAGAGATATCTATGATATCCAATAATATAACAAAAATGTATCAGAGATGCAACCATAAACACAAAGATACAATAATACACAATTTTCTATTAATGAGCAAAAATGTACAAAGACTATAAAAATACAGAGTGAAAGACTCACTAGAATGGTGGAAGCTTATCTCTGAGAAGAGATGTGTATGTTACTCGCATTCGCCAGAAGATGATTTTACAATGAGGATCCAAAGGAATTTTTTATCATAAATAAAATCCAAAACCCTAACCTTGGAAGATGAAAAGCCAATAGTTTTGTGGACCCTGTTTTGGGTAGTTTGGTGTATCAACTTCCCCGGGGCGTAACTTTGGCATACAATCTCAGTTTGGGGTGCACGATAGCTCATTGGAAAGGTATCATCAAGGAGATTCATTTAGGGTGCTCAATTAGAGCCTGCAACTACATTGAGGATATTGATCCAAAAAAACCTTCATTTATGCCCTCAAAATGGCCTCAGAAGTTAAAAACTGCTAAAAATAGTAAATTACCAAAATTGCCAGAAAACTGTTTTGAGCTAGTTGGAAAAGGTGGGTGGCCACTGATATCCATATGGATCAATCCTCCCTCCTTAGGAAGAAATTGTATCCATTGCATTGAGTGCCCATGGGAGAGGGAAAAGCATTTGTTGAATCTACATCTTGATGAGCTGCTTGCCTTGTTGGAGAAGTTGCGTTGCTTAGCTTGTTGAAGGTTGTCATGAACATGTGGCTGGAAGGGTTGGACATTTTTAACCTTTTTGGCTACATGAGTTGCCTATGTGCGGAAGGAATATTTACACTTTGTTGCAATCTTATTGACCTGCTTCTATTGGATAGAAGGTGCTTGGGCCAAGGCTATAGTGGGTGAAGTATCCTTCTGTTCACCTTTTGAACAGATTGTGAAGAAGCTGAATTTTGTAGTATGAGATACTACCTCGTGTTACTATTTAGGTGGATAAGTAGTCGGAACTATATCTAGTATTTTGTAGAGATGACCCCCCAGAGAAACAATGACACTATAGGGTCGAAAATCATAAACAACATGGAGCTTCCACATATATGGTTGGCCCAAGATAAAATCACATACATCCAATGGGGAAACATCAAATAATACCTCATCCTTGAAGGGTTGGATGACGTATGAAAATCAACACTATTGGCTGACACAAAGATCTCGTCCCTAGTGAAGCCACCCAATGTTCTATGGCTACGAGTGTGGTGTTGTCGATAATCCCAACTATTTGACAACCTATGTTGAGATGAGGTTCTTTTGGATTCCGTTATCAAAAATGAAATGCAGTGGGGTCCCCTTCATCCACATCTGTGAATGAAAAAGGATCTCCTCCTCTTCAGGATATGTTGGTTCTTCTGGTTGAATTGTTGTGGTCATGACAATAGCAGTGGGGTCTGTGTCGATGATATTTCTTTTACCAGTATTTTCAGAATCATATTCTGAATCAGGGTTCAACTCCTTGTCTTTGATTTCGACCACTAATGACTGTTTTGAGTGACATTCCTCAGTGTTGTTCCAGGGTCTTTTGTGGAAATCACACCATTTTCCAGTGTCCTTCTTTGTCTTTAAGTGACCCTTCTTTTCCTGTGGCTTGGACTGGTTTTCAGGAGACTGTTTGTTAGGGCCTATCATACTTTGGTTGTTGCATATTTGAAGACCCAAACTCCCATTTTTTCTTGTTCTTGGTTCTTAAATTTATGCTCTATTTTAACAACATATCGATAAGCAACACCGAGTGATGAGATGTCCAAAAAGTCCATTTCAGTTTGGATGTGTCTGTGTAGAGCCCCATGATATTTCAGAAATGAATTTCATTCAGAGTCTTTGATACCCAGCTTGGTGCTCAAGGTATGGAAGGTATTGGTAAACTCCGGAACTGCTTGGCCCCTCTCTTGCCACAGTGGGTAGTTTGGTGTATCAACTTCCTGGGGGCGTAACTTTGACATAATATCTCCTTTTGGGTCACACGATAGCTTGTTGGAAACGTATCATCGAGGATATTCATTTAGGGTGATCAATCAAAGCCTTTGGCTATCATTGAGAATCTTTATCCAAAAAAACCTTCATTTAGGCTCTCAAAATGGCCCCAGAAGTTAAAAATTGCTAAAAATAGTAAATTACCAAAATTGTCAAAAAACTGTTTTGAGCCAGTTGGAAAAGGTGGGTGGGCATCGATATCCACCTGGATAAATCCTCCCTCCTTAGGAAGCAATGGTATCCATTTTTTTGAGTTCCTATGGGAGAGGGAAAAGCGTTTGTTGAATCTACATCTTGATGAGATGCTTTCCTTGTTGGAGAAGTTGATCTGCTTAGCTTGTTGAAGGTTGTCATGAACATGTGGCTGGAAGGGTTGGACATTTTTAACCAGTCTCGCTACATGAGATGCATGTGTGCAGAAGGAATATTTACACTTTGCTACAATCTTGTCGACCTTCTTCTGTTGGATAGAAGGTGCTTGGTCTGAGGCTGTAGTGGGTGAAGTATCCTTCTATTCACCTTTTGAACAAATTGTGAAGAAGATGAATTTTGTAGTATGAGATACTACCTTTCGACACTTTTTAGGTGGAACAATAGTCAAAACTACCTTTGGTATTCTGTAGAGATGACCCCTAGAGAAACAATGACACTGCAGAGTCGAGACTCATAAATAACATGGCACTTCCACATATATGGTTGGCCCAAGAGAAAATCACAGACATTCAATGGGGAAACATCACATAATACCTCATCTTTGAAGGGATAGATGCCGTATGAAAATCGACACTATTGGCTGACATAGAGATCTTGTCCCTGGCGAAGCCACACGATGTTGTATGGTTGTAGGTGTGGTGTTGTCGACAATCCCAACGGTTTGACGACCTCTGCTGAGATGCGTTTCTTTTCGATTTCGCTATCAACAATAAAATGCAATGAGGTCCCCTTCATCCACATCTATGAATGAAAAAGGCACTCCCCCTCTTCAGGATCTGTTGGTTCTTCTGGTTGAATTGCTTCAGTCATGACAATAGCAGTGGCGTCTGTATCGATGATCTGTCTTTTACCAGTATTTTCAGAATTAGATTATGAATCAGGGTTCGACTTCTTGTCTTTGATCTCGACCACCAATGAATGTTTTGAGCGACATTCCTCGGTGTTGTGCCAGGGGATTTTGTGGAAATCGTACCATTTTTTGGTGTCCTTCTTTGTCTTTCCATGACCCTTCTTTTCCTATGGCTTGGATTGGTTTTCCAGAGATTGTTTGTTAGGGTCGTCTTTATCATACTTTGGTTGTTGCATATTTGAAAACCCAAAATCACGTTTGTTCTGGTTCTTAAATTTCTTCTCGATTTTAACAACATATCGATAAGCAACACTGAGTGATGAGATGTCCAGAAAATCCATTTCAGTTTGGATGTATCTGTGTAGAGCCCCATAGTATTTCAGAACCAAATGTCATTCAGAGTCTTTGATACCTAGCTTGGTGAAAAAGGTATGGAAGGTATTGGTGAACTCCATAACTTCTTGGCCCCTCTCTTGCCGCAACGTGGTCCATCTCATGTACTGGTCCTCATAGTTTCCAACAGGGTAATACTGTTCCTTTACCGCATCCACAAAAAAATCCCAAGTGGGCTCAACCGCATATATTCTAGAATCATCTATGGCACGTTTCTCCCAATAAGTTTCCCACCAATGTTTGACATTGGGGAGAGATTTAAGGAGTGCAAAGGTGATATTTTCCCTATCGGAAAAATTATGAACAAAGAAATAACCTTGTAACAGATTTAACCATTTGTCTAGGGCATCCGCATCTATCTGACCTTAAAATATGGGAATATCAAAATTAATCTTTTCCTTGAAAGGAGAGGTGCTGCCAAAGTGGTTGTTTGATGAAGATGCACCTATTTATATCATCATGCGTTGAAGGATGTGGGAAAAATTCTCCATTATTTCGTCCCTCTGTCGCGTGAGAGCTTGCTCAAGCAAAAGATTGATAGAATCTTCTTCTCCGCCTTTTTTCTTTTCTTCCTCCATGGAGGGATTCTTGGGTGTGTGGGAGCGATTGTCTTCAAGAGAGAAAATATTGAGACCCAACTTGCTATACTCGGAACTTGTCGGGGACATGCACTGAAAAACGATCAAGAGCAGCCTACTCTGATACCATTGATCCAGATTATTTTTGGCACAAAATGAGAGCGAATATATAATAAAGAAATGTATAGAGATATCTCATATATCCAATAATATAACATAAATGTATCAGATATGCAACCATAAACACATAGATACAATAATACACAATTTTCTATTAATGAGAGAAAATGTACAAAGACTGTAAAAATACAGAGTGAAAGACTCGCTAGAATGGTGGCAGCTTATCTCTGATAAGAGATGTGTCTGCTACTCGCATTTGCCAGAAGATGATTTTACAATGAGTCTCCAAAGGAATTTTTATCATAAATAAAATCCAAAACCATAACCCTGGAAGATGAAAATCCAATAGTTTTGTGGACCCCGTTTTGGGTAGTTTGGTGTATCAACTTCTCGGTGGCGTAACTTTGGAATACAATCTCCGTTTGGGGTGCACGATAGCTCGTTGGAAAGGTATCGTTGAGGAGATTCATTTAGGGGGATAAATCAGAGCCTTCGGCTATCATTGAGTAGATTGATCGAAAAAAACCTTCATTTAGGCCCTGAAAATGGCCTTAGAAGTTAAAAACTGCTAAAAATAATAAATTACCAAAATTGCTAGAAAACGGTTTTGAGTCAGTTGGAAAAGGTGGGTGGCCACTGATATCCATCTAGATCAATCCTCCCTCCTTAGGAAGCAATGGTATCCATTGCATTGAGTGTCCATGGGAGAGGGAAACACGTTTGCTAAATCTGCATCTTGATGAGCTGCTTGCCATGTTGGAGAAGTTGCATTGCTTAGCTTTTTGAAGTTTGTCACGAACATGTGGCTGGAAGGGTTGGAAATTTTTAACCACTCTCACTACATGAGATTCTTGTGTGCATAAGGAATTGTTACACTTTTCTGCAATATTTTCGACCTGCTTCTGTTGGATAGAAGGTGCTTGAACCGAGGCTATAGTGGGTGCAGTATCCTTTTGTTCACCTTTTAAATAGATTGTGAAGAACCTGAATTTTATAGTATGAGATACTACCTTACGAGACTATTTAGGTGGAACAATAGTCTGAACTACCTCTGGTATTCTGTAGAGATGACCCCCCAGAGAAACAATGACATTGCGGGGTTGAGACTCATAAAAAACATGACGCTTCCACATATATGGTTGGCCCAAGAGAACATCACAGACATCCAGTGGGGCAACATCACATAATATCTCATCATTGAAGGGCTGTATGTCGTATGAAAATTGACACTATTGGCTGGGACGAAGATCTCGTCCCTTGCAAAGCCACTCGATGTTGTATGGATACGGGTGTGGTGTTGTCGACAATACCAATTGTTTGATGACCTCTGCTAAGATGAGGTTCTTTTGGCTTCCGTTATCAACAATAAAATGCAGTGGGGCCCCCTTCACCCACATATGTGAATAAAAAAGGCACTCCCCATCTTCAGGATCAGTTGGTTTTTCTGGTTGAATTGTTGTTGTCGTGACAATAGCAGTGGGGTCTGCGTCGATGATCTATCTTTTACCATTATTTTCAAAATCAGATTCTGAATCAGGGTTTGACTCCTTGTCTTTGATCTCGTTCACCAAGGACTATTTTGAGCAACATTCCTCAGTGTTGTGCCAGGGGATTTTGTGGAAATCGCACCATTTTCCGGTGTTCTTCTTTGTCTTTCTATGACCCTTCTTTTCCTTTGGCTTGGACTTGCTTTTGGGAGACTGTTTGTTAGGGCCGTCTTTATCATACTTTGGTTGTTTCATATTTGCAGACCCAAACTCCCATTTTTTCTGGTTCTTAAATTTCTGCTCGATTTTAATAGCATATCGATAAGTAGCACCAAGTGATGAGATGTCTAGAATATCCATTTCAGTTTGGATGTATCTATGTATAGCCCCATGATATTTCAGAACCAAATGTCATTCAAAGTCTTTGATACCCATCTTGGTGCGCAAGCTATGAAAGGTATTGGTGAACTCCAAAACTTCTTGGCCCCTCTCTTGCCGCAGTGTGGTCCATCTTATGTACTGGTCCTCATAGTTTCCAACAAGTTAATATTGTTCCTTTACTGCATCCACAAAAACATCCCAAGTGGGATCGACCCATATATTCCAGAATCCTCTATGGAACTTTTCTCCTAGTAAGTTTCCCACCAATGTTTGACATGGGGGAGATATTTAAGGAGTGTGAAGGTGACCTTTTCCCTGTTAGAAAAATTATGAACAAAGAAATAACCTTCTAACAGATTTAACCATTTGTCTAGGGCATCCACATCTATCTGACCTTCAAATACGAGAATATAAAAATTAACCTGTACCTTGAAATGAGAGGCACTTCCAAAGTGGTTGTTTGATGAATATGTGCCTGTTTCTATCGACAAGCGTTGAAATATGTGGAAACAATTCTCCATCATTTCGTCCCTTTGTCGTGTGAGAGCTTGCTCAAGCAACAGATTGATAGAATTGCCTTCTCCATCATTTTATTTTCTTCCACCATGGAGGGTTTCTTGGGCATGCGAGAGAGATTTTATTCAAGAGAGAAAAGATCGAGACCCAACTTGCTATACTCGGACCTCGTCGGGGAAATGCACTGAAAAATGATCAAGAACAACCTGCTCTGATACCACTGATCCGGATTATTTTTGGCACAAAATGAGAGAAGAGATACAATAAAGCAATGTCCAGATATATATCGGATATCCAATAATATAACATAAATGTATCAGAGATGCAACCATAAACACATAGATACAGTAACACACAATTTTCTATTAATAAGAGAAAATGTACAAAGACTGTAAAAATACAGAGTGAAAGACTCACTAGAATGGTGGAAGCTTATCTCTGAGAAGAGATGTGTCTGATACTTGCATTTGACAGAAGAATATCTTACAATGAGGCTCCAAAGGATTTTTTATCATAAATAAAATCCAAAACCCTAACCGCAGAAGATGAAAATCCAACAATTTTGTGGACCTCGTTTTGAGTAGTTTGGTGTATCAACTTCCCAGGGGCGTAAATTTGGCATACAATTTTTGTTTGGGGCGCATGATAGATTGTTGGAAAGGTAACATTGAGGAGATTCATTTAGGGGGCTCAATAAGTGATCTGAAAATAGAAGGCTGACTTGTTATGCTATGCAAGCACCCTCTCCCTCATTACATTAAACCTTAACATGACCTTGCTTCATGTGTTTAAAATGTGCAAGAGGGTTTATGTGTTTAAGTTCTTGGTTCTTCTTTGCAATGTCCATATGTGAGGAAAGGTTCTTTTAAGTGATTAACCATGTGTTTTACAGCAATATAAAGGCATCAAATAATACAGCAACTCACAACAATATCAAAATGATAAAGCAGTTCACCCCCTTTGGGCTACATCTGCTGGACCAAACCTTCCAAACTAGGCTTGTCCTCTTGTATTAAAATGCTACAAATGATAATACAAGAATATGAGTGTCTTGACAGACAAATCTGACTGTAAATACAGAATCAGAAGAAAGGAATTAGCTGAACATGCTCTTTCCCAAACACTAAACAGTGAAATTGTACCTTATACAGTACTTTCCCCAATTGGCCCTGGTGGCCCTTTAATCTTGCATGGAGAATTTCAAGGTGAATATGACCTCAAATGGTTCTGAAACCTCTGCCATCAGACTCAGAAGGTCGAAAATAGCAGACCTAGGCTTTTGAATCACCAAAAATGGATGCACATAGCCTCCAAACAGCTCAAGCACTGAAATGGTCCTGGTGGCCCTGAAAGCTTCCCTGAAGCAAAATCACCTGCAAATGACCTCAAATGGCTCTGAAACCTGCTCCATTGTCTCCAGAAGGTCGAAGAGACCCAAAATCCATCAAAATTTCGTCCAGAATGGTTTCCCCTAGCCAAAGATATGCCAATAACTGACTCCTCCTTCTTTTCCCCCAAAAAAACTCCACTAAATTAGGCATAGCTGGAGTTAGTTTCACTAAAAATAGAAATATGCCAAAAAAATCCGGACTCCGCCCCGAAAACGCGCCATTTTAAACCAAAAAAGTTGGGTCAAGTTAACGGTTAATATAACCGTGGCATATAATGCAGTGTAATTAAATTAACACCCACGCGCATTTCAAAATATGGTCATATATAAAACATATAACCACGGTTCAAAAATAAATGGAACCCCGCGCACTATACACGGTGGTCACATGTGTTATTAAAACCAAGTTTTAATTGTAATGTCCCCTCCGCGCTCCAATTTGAAAGGGTTTGGGTCATATGCACACCATAGAACCGGCTACTATTTTAAAAATCTGCGCGCAATGTTAAACCGGGCGCCACATGACCCACCGGCGTGGTCATATGTCTTTGCACGAAACCATGGGTTAATTTTAAACTTAAATCCGCGCGCAAAACATCAACAGGCACGGTCACATGTGTTAAAGCACCGAACCGTGGGTTTATTTGCAACATATTCCCCGCGCGCGTGCCAAAACGGAGAGCAAGGTTCTATGTTAAAAGTGTGATCGGGGGCTGGGGCTTTGCCCCAGCCCTAACCCCGCGCCCAATAGTAAAACAAGTCAAAATTTATACATTTTGCAACATGTGGTTAATAAAAGCAATGCCTTGGCGCGTTGGTGGACGGACCAATGTTAAAACTTTGGAGTGTGGTGAGGTCCGGGGGTCAAAACCCGCGGCCTCATATAATTTTTAACAAACGAATCCAACGGTCAAACCCAGGGTGCCACGTGGCAGCCCTGGATTGGGCCACGTGGCACCCAACTATTCGACAATGAACTGCCACATGTCAACCAATAACTTGTCCAGCTGTCATCCAATTACTGAATGCCACGTCATCTGCCAAGTCACCGTACGAACGCCACGTTAGCATGTACGGATTCCCAGTCAGCAGTATGGATTCTGCCACGTTAGCAGTACGGCCTACCCAGTCAGCATCATTTTTTTTACCTGTTTGGATCGGCGAACAGACCTCGATAACTTCTCCATACGGACTCCGTTTGCGAAAGTAAATATACCGCCGGAATCAGGAGAACGAGACGGACGCAATGGCACCATTTTCGTCGCATTCTGAGCACTTTAAAAATTGAGCACTTTTTAGACCCCTGGTCCAGATTCTGATCACGCCTTCCAACTGAAAGGATTTTGGACCCACAAAATCTTATAATCATCGATCAGAGCTTCAATACTCTTCTGCTTTCAAGTTCTATCAACTGATTCTACTTGAAAAGACTTTTCGACAATCACCTGGGTACTTTGACATGCCGTGCACTGCAACGGACTATGTCCCTTAACCACTGCTCTTTGGCTGCTGCTGACCTACTGTTCTCTCTGCACTTGGAAGACTGACAGCGTTCCCACTGAGAATCAAGTCCCTCATGTGAACTTCTTTGGCTTCAACAATCCGCTCCCCAATGGCTGCAAATTTTCCTGCGACATCTTGTCACAAGCCAAGAAATACATCAATCTTGAAAATGAAATATACAAGACTGAAAATAATGACAACAAAGTCTTTTTGCTCTTCAAGCAACTGTCGCATCTTGTGCTTCCTCAAAGCACATGTTGTTTTCCTGCACTTTAGTGTACTCAAAATTGACTTACAAGTCATCCAACTCAATCGACTAAACACAAGTCGAAAACCATGAACAACACACATGGTTGTCAAGCAAATATCGACACAAGTCGAGACTCAAGTGAAACATGTCAACCATCCAAAATGACAAGTCTAAAGACATGATAAACAATCATGCTACAATCATGACTCATCCATGATGACAATCATCAAGTTCATTGTTTTATGCACTCTCAAAACCAAAAGCATGTGCATAGTTTCTTCAACTCTTCTTCCTGTAGAAACATAGGTACTCAAACCCAAGACATGGGAGTACTAAAGAGCTGAAAATGAAAAGTTTATGTGGCTGTAATAAAATGGACAACATACCCCTCTTTTACATGTTCTTGAAATGAGGTGGTATAACCCAAGTATGCATTAAAAAATAAATGCATTCACATGCAAACTTGCCTCTACCAAATGATGACAAACTGCTGCCACTTCTCAAACTTCAACAAAAGCGAAATGCTAAGGCTGAAATGTGCATCTATACAGAAAAAATTCAAGCCTTACTTATGCAAGAAAGCAATCCATTTCTTACCAAACCAACTCAATGGCGAATCCTTATGCTGAAAGTGGTCTTCTTGTGAATCGTCTTGACTCACCTCAATGATGGAATCTCCTCTTCCATTCTTGTCAATCTTTTCATCCAAATGCTTCTTGTGCCGCGGATGAGAGGTTGGATGCAATGCCCAACATTGGTCAATGAGATGACCCCTCTTATGACAATGACTGCAAATCTTATGCATCTTCTCTTCATGTTGCCTTTGCTTGGAAAGTTTCCTGAAAATGGACTTTCTCTTCCAACATTTTGAAACATGATGGTTAAATAAACCACAATATGTACATGGCCTTTTTCCATTTTGATATGTAGATTTACCATGCTTGACATAATCAAAAGCAATTGAATTATAGGCAGATTTATACCTTGAACATTCACCTTTATCGCCGCTTTGAGGAGGTGAATCGGAAGAGTCACAAGCTCTCTTTTGAAGACCCTCAAATCTGCTCTTGTCCTCATGGCTGTCACAACATTTTTGTTGCACACATTTGCATTCATCTTGAACACAAGTTTTGCATGCTGAAGAGTTTGAACCTTCAACCAAAGTTCTTGAACTTTCACCTTGAAAACCTTCTTGAGGAGGTGAACTTGAAACAAAAATTGTGCTTGAAACTTTTTCATTAGTTTCCTCAACCTTGGAATTTGTTTCATTAATTCGTTCATAACCAAGACCCAAATACTTAGGTCTCTCTTCAACCACAATAGGCTCAACAATGCCTTTTGCATGCTTGCCTAACCCTTTACCTTCATAGCCCATTTTTAACATTAACTTGGACCCTATTCCTTTTGTGTGATTCTCAAAAACACCAAAGCAATCTTCTTGAGAGGAATTTGAAGACAAACTGACATTACATACCTCATGGTCATGCATGTACTTGGTAAGGGTTTCTTTGGCTTCATGGAGTTGATTCTCCATCTCCTGCAACTTTGCAAGAAGTTGTTCTTTTTCCTCCTTCATGGCCACTAACTTCTCTTGAAGGACAATTCTCTCTTCCCTATCTTTCCACAACACATGTACCATGTCCTTCATGGTTAGAAATGCATTAAACATTTCTTTGTCAAAGAACTTAGATTTGGAAGATGTAGGAGAACTATCAATGCTTAAAGCTTCCTCCATACTTGCAAAATAGCAAAATTCAATCACAAATCTTGCACAAATACCAACAGCTAAACCTCAAGCTATCATTTGCAAATACATGAGAAAAATAAACTATGCTCTGATACCATCTGATCTGAAAATAGAAGGCTGACTTGTTATGCTATGCAAGCACCCTCTCCCTCATTACATTAAACCTTAACAGGACCTTGCTTCATGTGTTTAAAATGTGCAAGAGGGTTTATGTGTTTAAGTTCTTGGTTCTTCTTTGCAATGTCCATATGTGAGGAAAGGTTCTTTTAAGTGATTAACCATGTGTTTTACAGCAATATAAAGGCAACAAATAATACAACAACTCACAACAATATCAAAATGATAAAGCAGTTCACCCCCTTTGGGCTACATCTGCTGGACCAAACCTTCCAAACTAGGCTTGTCCTCTTGTATTAAAATGCTACAAATGCTAATACAAGAATATGAGTGTCTTGACAGACAAATCTGACTGTAAATACAGAATCAGAAGATAGGAATTAGCTGAACATGCTCTTTCCCAAACACTAAACAATGAAATTGTACCTTATACAATACTTTCCCCAATTGGCCCTCGTGGCCCTTTAATCTTGCATGGATAATTTCAAGGTGAAGATGACCTCAAATGGTTTTGAAACCTCTTCCATCAGACTCAGAAGGTCGAAAATAGCAGACCTAGGCTTTTGAATCACCAAAAATGGATGCACATAGCCTCCAAACAGCTCAAGCACTGAAATGGCCCTGGTGTCCCTGAAAGCTTCCCTGAAGAAAAATCACTTGCAAATGACCTCAAATGGCTCTGAAACCTACTCCATTGGCTCCAGAAGGTCAAAGAGACCCAAAATCCATCAAAATTTCGTCCAGAATGGTTTCCCCTAGCCAAAGATATGCCAATAACTGACTCCTCCTTCTTTTCCCCAAAAAAACTCCACTAAATTAGGCATAGCTGGAGTTAGTTTCACTAAAAATAGCAATATGCCAAAAAAAGGTGGACTCCGCCCCGAAAACGCGCCATCTTAAACCAAAAAAGTTGGGTCAAGTTAACGGTTAATATAACCGTGGCATATAATGTAGTGTAATTAAATTAACACCCACGCGCATTTCAAAATATGGTCATATATAAAACATATAACCACGGTTCAAAAATAAATGGAACCCCGCGCACTATACACGGTGGTCACATGTGTTATTAAAACCGTGTTTTAATTGTAATGTCCCCTCCGCGCGCCAATTTGAAAGGGTTTGGGTCATATGCACACCATAGAACTGGGTACTATTTTAAAAATCTGCGCGCAATGTTAAACCGGGCGCCACATGACCCACCGGCGTGGTCATATGTCTTTGCACGAAACCATGGGTTAATTTTAAACTTAAATCCGCGTGCAAAACATCAACAGGCACGGTCACATGTGTTAAAGCACCGAACCGTGGGTTTATTTGCAACATATTCCCCGCACGCGCGCCAAAACGGAGAGCAAGGTTCTATGTTAAAAGTGTGACCGGGGGCTGGGGCTTTGCCCCAGCCCTAACCCCATGCCCAATAGTAAAACAAGTCAAAATTTATACATTTTGCAACATGTGGTTAATAAAAGCAATGCCTTGGCGCGTTGGTGGATGGACCAATGTTAAAACTTTGGAGTGTGGTGAGGTCTGGGGGTCAAACCCCGCGGCCTCATATAATTTTTAACAAACGAATCCAACGGTCAAACCCAGGGTGCCACGTGGCAGCCCTGGATTGGGCCACGTGGCACCCAACTATTCGATAATGAACTGCCACGTGTCAACCAATAACTCGTCCAGTTGTCATTCAATTACCGAATGCCACGTCATCTGCCAGGTCACCGTACGAACGCCACGTCAGCATGTACGGATTCCCAGTCAGCAGTACGGCCTCTGCCACGTCAGCAGTACGGCCTACCCAGTCAGCATCATTTTTTTTACCTGTTTGGCTCGGCGAACAGACCTCGATAACTTCTCCATACGGACTCCATTTGCGAAAGTAAATATACCGCCAGAATCAGGAGAACGAGACAGACGCAATGGCACCATTTTCGTCGCATTTCGAGCACTTTGAAAATTGAGCACTTTTTAGACCCCTGGTCCAGATTCTGATCAATAAGAGCCTTTAGCTATTGTTGAGAAGCTTGATCCCCAAAAACCTTCATTTAGGCCCTCAAAATGGCCCTAGAAGTTAAAAATTGCTAAAAATAGTAAATTACCAGAATTGCTAGAAAACTGTTTTGAGCCAGCTGGAAAAGGTGGGTGGCCACCAATATCCACCTAGATCAATCCTCCCATTGTGTTGAGTGCCCGACGGAGAGGGAAAGACTTTGATGAATCTGCATCTTGATGAGCTATTTTCCTTGTTGGAGAAGTTGCACTGCTTAGCTTGTTGAATGTTGTCACGAACATGTGGCTGGAAGGGTTGGACATTTTTAACCAGTTTGGCTACAAGAGATACCTCTGTGCATAAGGAATATTTACACTTTGTTGCAATATTGTTGACCTGCTTCTGTTGGATAGAAGGTGCTTGGGCCGAGGCTGTAGTGGGTGCAATATCCTTCTGTTCACCTTTTGAATAGATTGTGAAGAAGATGAATTTTGTAGTATGAGATACTACCTTGTGGCACTATTTAGGTGGAACAATAGTTAGAACTACCGATGGTATTCTGTAGAGATGACCCCCCAGAAAAACAATGACAGTGTGGGGTCAAGACTCATAAACAACATGGCGCTTCCACATATATGGTTGGCCCAATAAAACATCACAAACATCTAGTGGGAAACATCACATAATACCTCATCCTTGAAGGGTTGGATGTTGTATGACAATCGACACTATTGGCTGACACAAAGATCTCGTCCATGGTGAAGCCACCCGATGTTGGATGGCTGCGAGTGTGGTGTTGTCGACAATCCCAACTGTTTGAAGACCTCTACTGAGATGAGGTTCTTTTAGCTTCCTCTATCAACAATAAAATGCAGTAGGGTCCCCTTCACCCACATATGTGAATGAAAAAGGTTCTCCCCCTCTTCAGGATCCATTGGTTCTTTTGGTTGAATTGTCATGGTCACGAAAATAATAGTGGGGTCTACGTCAATGATTTGTCTTTTACTAGTATTTTCAGAATCAAATTTTGAATCAGGGTTTGGCTCCTTGTCTTTCATCTTGACCACCAATGACTATTTTGAGCGACATTCCTTGGTGTTGTGCCAGGGGCTTTTGTGGAAATCGCAACATTTCTAGTGTCATGCTTTGTCTTTCCATGACCCTTCTTTTCCTGTGGCTTGGACTGGTTTTCGGGAGACTGTTTGTTAGGGTTGTCTTTATCATACTTTAGTTGTTTCATATTTGCAGAATGAAACTCCCATTTGTTCTGGTTCTTAAATTTCTACTCGATTTTAACAACATATTGATAAGCAACACCGAGTGATGTGATGTCCAGAAAATCCATTTGAGTTTGGATGTATCTGTGTAGAGCCCCAAGGTATTTCAAAACCAAATGTTGTTCAGAGTCTTTGATACCCATATTGGTGCGCAAGGTATGGAAGGTATTGGTGAACTCCATAACTTCTTGGCCCCTCTCTTGCTGCAGTGTGGTCCATCTCATTTACTGGTCCTCATAGTTGCCAACTGGGTAATACTGTTCCTTTACCGCTTCCACAAAAAAATCCCAAGTGGGCTCGGCCCCATATATTCTAGAATTCTCTATGGAACTTTTATCCCAATAATTTTCCCACCAATGTTTGACATGGGGGAGAGCTTTAAGGAGTTCAAAGGTGATATTTTCCTTGTCGAAAAAATTATGAACAAAGAAATAACATTCTAACAAATTTAACCATTTGTCCAGGGCATCCACATCTATCTAACCTTAAAATATGGGAATACCAAAATTAACTTGTACCTTGAAAGGAGAGGTGCTTCGAAAGTGGTTTTTTGATGAAGATGTGCCTATTTCTATCGGCAGGTGTTGAAGGATGTGGGAAAAAATCTCCATCATTTTGTCCCTTTGTCACGTGAGAGTTTTCTCAAGCAACAAATTGATAGAATCATCTGCTTCGTCGTTTTTCTTTTCTTATGCCATGGAGGGTTTCTTGGGTGTGCAAGAGGGATTGTCTTCAAGAGAGACAAGCTCGAGACCCAACTTGCTATAATCGGACCTCGTCGAGGACATGCACTGAAAAATGATCAAGAGGAGCCTACTCTAATACCACTGATCAGATTATTTTCAGCACGAATGAGAGAGGATATATAATAAAGAAATGTACATAGATATATCAGATATCCAATAATATAACAAAAATGTATAAGATATACAACTATAAACACAAAGATATAGTAATACACAATTTTCTATTAATGAGTGAAAATGTACAAAGATTGTAAAAATACAGAGTGAAGTACTTGCTAGAATGGTGGCAACTTATCTATGAGAAGAGATGTGTCCTCTACTCGCATTCACCAAAAGATGTTTTTACAATGAGGCTTCAAAAGAATTTTAATCATAAAGAAAATCCAAAACCCTAACTTTGGAAGATGAAAAGCCAACAATGTTGTGGACCTCGTTTTGGGTAGTTTGGTGTATCAACTTCCCAGGGGTGTAGCTTTGGCGTACGATCTCCGTTTGGGGCGCACAATAGATCATTGGAAAGGTATCGTCGAGGAGATTCATTTAGGGGGGATAAATTAGAGACTTTGACTATCATTGAGAATCTTAATCCCAAAAAACCTTCATTTAGGCCCTCAAAATGGCCCCAGAAGTTAAAATAGTAAATTACCAAAATTGTCAGAAAACTATTTTAAGCCAGTTGGAAAAGGTGGGTGGCCACTAATATCCACCTGGATCATGCCTTCCCATGTCCTCCACTATTTCATCTTTCTTTATATTGTGAACATCTCTCACTTTTTCACTTATGTGAGGACAATCTCTATACTTATGATCTCGCTTACAACCCCAACATTGAATAGGTGGATTCCTTGGCCTTTTACCCCTGTCTCAATCATTCTAGGCTCTGTAGAAGCTAGCTATCCTTGAGGACTATTTATAAAGAATGGTTGCTTAGTCCCCTTCTTCCTCTATTCCATCTTGTACTTCTTCTTATCTTCCTAAGATTTTTGGAAATTTGGATTTCCTTTATGTTGATCATATAGGAATTTATCTCGCCTTATGGTATCCTCCAAAGTTTTGGGGTCATCATATTGTATCTTGTCACTGATGAATGATGGAAGCCCACTCAAACACCTCTGGATCTTAACTGTCTCATCCTTGATGAAGGACACATACTTTAGTAGTTATAAAAACCTTCTTTCATATTCATCTATGGTCATACTCCCTAGCTTGAGTTCAAATAACTCCTTCATTCTCTTGTCATAATATCTCTTAGTAAAGTATTTCTTTTGAAAATACTTCTTGAATTCCTTCCAAGTAACATTTTTCTCTTTAATGTGTTGCACCTGCACAAGTTGGTCCCACCACATGTATTCCTTTCCCTTGAGTTGATAGATAACAATTCTTCCTTCTGCATGTGAAGAATAATTAAGTAATTGAAAAGACTTTCTCATGCCTAGCAACCATGTCTCTGCATCTTCATCCTTCTTGTGCTCACCATCAAATGTAGGATTTTTTATTTTGTTTATTTCTCCTTGTATCTCATCCACCCAAGACCTCTTCTTATTCTTCCTGACAAGGGATGGACTTGAACTACTATGAGCTATCCTAGTGGAATGCCTTGGGGAGATATGGTTATGTCTGCTAGCACTTCTTGTTCTTCCTCTCTCATCACGAGACCTGTGACTTCCTTAGTTTCTTGAGTCATTATCCTTATCCATCTTCTTTTATATTCTGTCTAATATTTGCATTAAATTTATATTGAAGTCCTCCTGCTACTTCTTGGATTTCATAAGCCTTTCATTATCATATTTATAACTTTGGACATCCTTTTGCAAATTTTTAATGGTCTCTACCAAGTTCATGTTTTGTTCCTTTCCTTCTCCATGTCCATTTGAGTTTGTACCTTCATTAACCATATGGAAATCCATCCCTTTGACCTCATATTCCTAGATATATGCCCCTTGCGTATCTTCCATCCCTCTACACTATATGCTGATATTGTTTTGATCTAATAGCTATCAATTCTACAAAATGTGCAGCCAACAACACTTTGTTAGGATGATTTCTTTAACAAATTCAGGAAATTATGCTCAATTCTGGTTCCATAATACATCAAAATTATTTATTATGATTTTCCTGAAAATTTTCTGCCCAAGTCAATTTTCTAAGTGATTATTTATATTGTACTTTTCAATATCTTTCCAATGCTTTCTTCCATGCTCAATTTTGAGTTTTGAGCATAAAATTATGAATATTAGAAAATTGTGCTTCCTCGGAGGTAATCCCTGTACAGTTCTTCTTCTTCTTCAGAGACAAATTAACTCTTCGATTTGTGTTGGATCCTCTTTTTAGGTTTACAGGATTCTGTAATTTCACTTATTTGTAGGTTCATACAATTCATAAATTTGCGGGCTCCTTGTTTAAGCCCTTTTCTTTCTTTAAAATCAATTTTCGGGCACTAGCCCCTTTATTTTGGCCCCCAAAAAATGTGACCACGGGCTTTGACCAAATTCTTAGTTGGAAGGCGTTTATCGAGAGATTTGGGACTTCGGGGCTTCAAGACTTTGCGCTTCATAGGTTTCACCTTCAACATACTTCATTTTCCGTGAATGTCGAATTGGAAAACTTTTGAACATGTGCTTCTTCGGAGCTTCGAGGCTCCAATGCTTCAGAACTTTGGGCTTAAGAGGTTCCGCCTACATGATACAAAATTTATTCTGAATGAATAAGTGGCTAACTTCCCGAATGATGCTTCTCCGGAGTTTCGGGATTCTGATTCTCTAGAGATTCGAGCTTCAGAGGATTTCTCAACACAACCCAACATTTCCTCCAAACGCTGAATTGGAGAACTCTCAGAGAGGCTCTCTGGGGCTTTGTGGTTCAGAGGTTTTTTCATTAACATACACTATTTTTTCTGAATGATGAATTTATGAACTTCCAGAGTCTTATTAGAAACTATGCACCATGGGTGCTATGTGTCAAAAATATGGAGATGACACATGGCCTAATCGACGGGTGACACGTGTTAAGATCCAATTGGTACCAAAGATATGTGAAAACATGAAATAAGATGACACGTGGAACACGTAATATGGGTCCATGTCACTCGAGGTGACATCAACATGCCACATCACTCCGATGCTCCCAGAATTTGAGACTCTAGGATTCATAGGATCTCTCATTAGAACACTTCAAAACTCTCAAACGCCAAACTGGCGAATCTGCTGAACCATCACTCTCCAGAGATTTACTACTTTGACACTCTAGAACTTTGGGCTTCAGAGAATATTCTCAGCATAACACAAAAAATCTCCCAAATTCTAAACTTCTGAACTCCCAAAAAGGTCCACATCCCCCTAGGTGACATCAACATGCCACGTCACTCCGATTCTCCAGGACTTCAGAACTTTGGGCTTCAGAATATTTCACACAAGAATACTTTAAAAATCCCGAACATCAAGTTTATAAACATATGCTATCTGGAGCTTCGGGCTCTGGAGCTTCAAAAATTCGGGCTTCAGAGGTTTCTTCTACAACACACTTCAAAACTTCTGAACGTTGAATTTATGAACTTGCTAATATGCAAACACGTGTCCCCAAACACAGATGGTCTGGATTGGCTCCAAACTTTGGGAATTAGGGGAAATATTCACTCTGTGCAACCACAACCAAATTTCCCTAGGGTGCCAAACTATCAAACAACTTGGGGTGATCTAGAATGGATCCAGGAACCAAAATGGGTCTAGGAAGGCCTAAAAATCAAAGTGCTCAGAATGGATTCAAAAAGGACTTGTGCATAGGCCTCATCAATATGAACCCAATGCAACTTGAACGAGCTTAAAAGGACATCGTATGCAAAAGATATCACGATCTGTTCATTTTTCTAAACAAGGAAAATTTTATTGACTGTATAGTCCATATAGTGCTGATGTGGTAGCTGACTGTATAGGTCGTACATGTGACATGGTAGTGATGCATTGGCACTGAATGGGCAGTTGATGGATGACATGTGGATGAGTTATATTGTGACACGTGACACCACTGAAAGGGTGACATGTGGCACATTCGTATAGTTGACATGGCAGGTCCGTACCGCCATACGACACGTGGTGGTTGACTGGACTGGAAGGCTGATGTGGCAAGAACGTTGGTGTGCTGACTAGGAAGATAGGTGGATGAATATGAGTTTGACACTTGGCATTTGTTTGGGCGAATAACATGGTGCCATGTGGCCCATTCATGGGTTGCCACGTGGCACCCCTTCATTGGACACTTTGGGAAAATTTTTTATGGACTCCCAGGGAGTCAAACCCATGACCTTTGGTCTACGTGAAAGGTTTGGCAGGGTTGAGATACCAGCCCACCCATGGTAGTACTTAACAACATATGTTTAAATTTTTTGTTTAAACTTGGTTATGTTGTATTTCGGGCAGACTAAGGGCCGAGGCCTAGCCCCAACCCCTACACAAATCTACCATACGACTGTTGCCTCATGACCTTGTTCCTTTTTATTGGCGTGCATGGATAACCATTGGAGCCTAGCCCCCAATCCTGTTGGGATATGCATATGACCATTGATATGTTTTTGGGTGCAGATTTATTTGTGGTTTAAAGCCCCAGTTTATGGTATCACCATACAACTGTACCATGTGACCTAAGACCTAGTGTGGATGTGTGTGGATTAGCGTCGGTTGGTCAGGCTAGCCCGTCAGTTAGGGCGCATGACCATATGCATGTGACCAGGGCCTAACAACTTATATGGAGTGTGTGGAGGTATAGGTGGCGACCATATGTCTAAGCCACATGACCAAGGGCCAACAGTTAAGGGGGCCAACAAGCCAACGCTAGCCCTTAGACACCTAGTGGACGCGCATGTGACAAAGGGCCCACGTGAAGGGGGCTACACACTATATTAGTTACCAAAGTGGGTTTTTCCACTTTATAATAAATAGTTTTAGTGATTTTTTAGTAGTTTTGGATGGATTTAGACCATTTCTGGAGGATCTTGGGCCCTTTTTGAGGCCAGATATTAGGGGATGTTGGGAGTTTGTTACCCACTCAGAGCAAATATAAACGAGAGGTTCTTGAAGCCATTGAGGAGGTTCAGATTAGGAAAATTATGATGGATTGTTAAGGCAAATCCATTTTTATGCAAGGAAGCTATTGAGGAGAGCAACTTTGTGGGCCATTTCTAGGAGCTTCGTTCATCCGTTTTCAGTGCTGTAAGTTTTGATTGGTTCTTGAGATCTAGAAAAACACAACTAGCTCATTTTTGTAATCCATTAGAACTTTTTTGATGTCAATTTGAAGCTTCAAACATAAATAAGAAAGCCTCACCCACTGAGACAAAGGCAAGATTCCCAAATTTCGACATCAACTTTGTTGTTTCTTCATGCTTATTTCCAGATCTGTATATTGATTTATGGCATATTTAATTCTTCCTCTTTCATTAGTTTCAAAACTAGTAAAATAACTCATGAAAAATACTTAACCATTGTCTTTAAAAGATATTTTCAGATCAAGTGGTATCGGAGCTAGTTGACGGTTGGTTTTTGTGTTTGCATGTTTACCAGGGAAAATCTCATCTCAGTTGAGAAAATGGCATCTAAAGAGGGACTTTCTCAAGATGAGAAGAATATTCGAAAAACTCTCCTTTCCATGGCAGAGATGGTGAAAGTGTTGTATGAAGATTACTTGGAATGAAAGAGATCGATTCAAGGGAAATATTCAAAGAACGACAAAAGAAGAGAAGAATTGAAGGAATTTCCTTCTACAACTGATTCAGAAAACATCTCTGAGGTATACAGTGGAAGTCATTCATAAATTTCGCATTGTTCCCATCAAGATGGTTCTTTTAGTGCATTTAAAAAACATACAAGAGGTATAGGTTTGAGATTGCTAACGAAGATGGGTTATGAAATAAAGGGCTTTGGAAGTATGGGCCAAGGTATCATTAATCCCATAGAGGTTGTGGAAAGACCTTGTTATTTAGGATTGGGATATGGCAAAGAGGAGATTGGAGAATGCTCCAAAACATTATAAGCATGTGATGCTTTATATGACTAGCTTAAGTCATTTCGGGAACAATTCACGAAAGGTGATGGTGTATCACTCCCTGATGGTGGTAGTGAATGCAAGTCATCTCCAAAGAAAAGTGAAGATACGAAAGAAAGGTATAATGGTCATGGTTTTTCCAAGTCTCTTTTTGATTATAAAAAACATAATCATGTAATCCAAAACTTGTGGAATATGTATCCTTGCACGTTTTTTCATTCACCTAAGCATTGTGTAGCCAAGTGTTGGAAGAGACAATATTTGTATAGGAAATTTATGTCAACTAGGGAGGAAACATGACATAAATACTCAACTCCACAATGAAAAAAAGAGAAGGGAAAACAAGTTTGGATGTCAAAAAACCACTGCACTTATTGAAACAAGGGCGGACATAAAAACACTAAATGTTGGAAGCTTAATTCGGAGCTTTGTCCAAAGAAGGAAAAAAATATTGTGCATGTACTCACAAAGGAAGAGGCAGAAGTGGATGTCACATCTTCATTGTATTTTGCTTCCATTAATGTAATCACACATGTTGTAATGATGACCTTTTATAACATCATTTTTGTACAACATAGTGTTTTTTTTTTATCCTTATGAGTATGTAACCAGTAAGGTCCATTTTGTAACCTTTTGGAGGACCAAAAGGTATTTAGTGGGGAGGTGTGATCTAGAATGGACCCAAAAACCAAAATGGGTCCAGGAAGGCCTAATAATAAAAGTGATCAGAATGGATTCAAAAATGACATGTGCGTAGGCCTCGTCGATACAAACCCAACACAACTTGAATGGTCTTAAACAAACGTTGTATCTGAAATATATCATGATCTGTTCGTTTTGCCAAACATGCAAAATTTTGCTGACTGTATAATCTGTCTAGTCAGTGCAGTGCTGACGTGGAAGCTGACTGTACAGGCCATACGACCATACACGTGACATGGAATTGATGTGCTGGTGCTAATTGGGTAGTTGATGGCCGACAGATGGATGATTTTTATTGTGACACGTGGCACCACTGAAAGGGTGACACATGGCATGTTCGTATGAATGACATGGCAGGTACATACTATCGTACGATACATGGTGGATGAATGGACTGGCAGGTTGACATGGTAGGAACATTGGCATGCTGACTAGGAAGATAGGAGGATGAATCTAAGTTTGACACTTGATGTTTATTTAGGTGAATAACATGGTGCCACGTGGCCCAGTCATGGGGTTCCACGTGGCACCCCTTCATTGGACAGTTTGGGAAAAAGTTTTATGGACTCCTGGGGAGTCAAAACTGTGACCTCCAGTCTAGGCAAAAGGTTTGGTAGGGGCGGGATACTAGCCCTCCTATGGTAGTACTTAACAAAATATGTTTAAAAGTTTTATTTAAACTTGCTTATGTTGTATTTCAGGCGGAGTAAGGGATGGGGCCTAGCCCCAACCTAGACACAAATCTACCATATGACCGCTGCCTCGTGACCTTGTTACTTTGTATTGGCGCATGTGAATAACCATTGGAGCCTAGCCCCCGATCTTGTTGGGATATTCATATGACCATTGATATGTTTTTGGGTGTGGATTTATTTGTGGTTTAAAGCCCTAACTTATGGTATCACCATACGACTATACCATGTGAACCGAGACCTAGCGGGTATGTGTGTGAATTAGCATTGGTCAGTCGGGCTAGCTCACCAACCAAGGTGCATGACTAGAGGCATGTGACTAGGGCCTAAAAACTTATATGGAGCATGTGGAGGTATAGGTGGCAGCCATATGGCCAAGCCTCATGACCAGGGGCCGATAATTAAGGGGGACAACAAGCCAGTGCTAGCCCTTGGACACTTGGTGGATGAGCATGTGACCGAGGGACCACATGAAGGGGGCTACATGCTATATTAGTTGCCAAAGTGGGTTTTTCTACTTTATAATAAAGTTTTTTAGTGATTTTTCAGTGGTTTTGGATGGATTTAGTCCATTTTTGGAGGATCTTGGGCCCTTTTCGAGGCCAGATCTTGGGGGGAAGTTGGGATTTTGATACCCACTTCAAGACTATATAAACCAGAGGTTCTTGAAGACATTGAGGAGATTTAGATTAGGAAAATGCTGATGAATTGTTAAGGCAAAGACATTTTTATGAAGGGAAGTTTTTGAGGAGAGCAACTTTGCAGGCCATTTCTGAGAGCTTTGTTCATCCATTTTCAGTGTCGTTAGTTTTGATGGGTTCTTGAGATCTAACAGAACACAAATAGCTCATTTTTTAAATCCATTGGCACTTTTATGATGCACATTTAAAGCTTCGAACATAAATAGGAAATCCTCACACACTGAGACAAAGGCTCGGAGACGTAGGCGAGATTGTCGAACTCTATTATCAACTTTGTTGTTTATGGTTTGCTATTTCTTCATGCTTATTTCTAGATATGTATATTTATTTATGGCTGCCATGTTTCATCTTTAATTCTTCCTCTTTTATTAGTTTCCAAAATGGTAAAATAACTCATGCAAAATACTTAACCATTGTCTTTAAATGATCTTTTTGTATCATAAAGGATCCTATGGATAATCCAACAGTCATGTACTCCTCCACATGATCTACCACGTATATTCACTGCAGGACTTCAAAGCTTTGGGGATTTTTCCTCCTTCCTGTCAAAGAATTAAAAATTTCTAAAGTAGTGAAGTCTGAAGGACTTCGAGGGTTAATCGTCGTGCTCCTTTTCCCAATTTGATAGCTGTGAGGGATTCAATCCCCTCCCAAATAGATCTCACCTATTCACCTTCTCATAAAGAGATTCCTCTTCTTTTGGGGACTTAAGAAATCATCCACGCACTCCTTGGAATTCAAATTTGACCCATCCCAGGTCAAAATTTTCCTAAACAGGTATTAAATTATGAAATTTTCACCACTTGGCCGATTTCTTCAAATTTTCCAAGAATTTTAAGAACAAAAATTGGGGGTTTTTCTAAATTTTATGCAATTGAATCAATTCGATTTCCTTGGCCCATCTAGCCCTAGTGTTGGAAACTTGATCTCTGATACCAAATTGTAACATACCTAGCCTTAGACTACTGGGATATGCCACACGAAAACTCTTTTCGAAATGAATATATAGTAACATACCCGACCACCTAGGTTGGGTCATGCCACTTGATAAAAACAATTATTTCATCTGTATATAAATATAAAACTTAAAGAAAAATAACTTATTTTTCAATACACATATTCATGCAGGATACACAAGAAAAATCCATAAACATAAACACATGTATAAATACACAACATGTAATTTAACACATAATTGATACTTATATTTGTTATAAGACCACCAACTGTGTGAAGACCTTCCACAATCTACCCATCCTTAGACCACGCTACTCAAAAATCTCAGTAGTGGATCATCCCTGAGCTTTGACTAAACTCCACCTGGGTAAAGGAGATTTCTAACTAGGCTAAGGAAACACAAACAACAGGAAGGTTTTCATCCCAGGAGCCAACTCAAACTACCAGCCTATAGTCTCTCATTCCCCACATTCTTGTCCCACCCCTGGAAGTGTTCCCATTCTCTGCTCAATAGTCCTTCGACTGCCCCACTTCCCTTCTAGGGATTCAACAACAGGCCATAAAGGAAGTCTCAGAGCACCATAACTACAGCTAGGATCCTCTAGAAAATCAATTTCCCATCAATTCTATCACTTGGAGAGAGTTTCTCATGGGATTGACAACCCGCCTCTTCAATCCACGAGCCTGACAACCCAGATCTTCAACCCCCCGGGCCTGACAACCCGTTTCTTCACTTCAGTGCTTAATTCAACCAGTTATAGGTAATGGTGAAGACAAAAAAAACGTTCAGCTAAGGCACAGGTGATGGAAGAAACAACATTCAGGGCATGGAACATATGTTTCTCATAACATAAAGGTACAACACTGACTCAATTAGGTACAGGTGCGTTGTGCATCCTAGGAGGGATACTGTTTACTGGTGATAACATGAAAGGTATAGGTATCTCAAGAGTGCATGCAAGATCGAGAGGTAAGGCTGATAGAGTGCATGCAATGAATGGATTAATGAGTGAATGGTTGAGTGAGTGGGAAATGGACTAATTCCCCCCACCTTTATTTACATGCACCCATGATGACACATGGATCTCAAGGAGATCAGTTCTCTCCACTTGTAATTCCTTCTCTTTTTCATAAGAACTTAGGATAAAATAATTATCCTCACCATAGTGTTTAGGAATAATATTATAATATTTCTTTGGAAATAAACCCTCTACCTTAGCCCCTTTCCTAGACTCTTATCCCTCCCTTTCCATTCCTAACAGATTTTATTCCCCCATACTCTTCTATCGTGGTTAGTCTACATGCAACGCTGTATTATATTAATGATATGGGTGTTTAAATATACAAAAATAGGCTCACTGGACTTTAGCATGTAGGCTCTCCAACCTAATCATCACATAATCCTTCTAGCTTATAATCACTTGGCTCACTAGCCTATAAACATATTTACAAATTCAACTAGGGCTCAGTCTTGGGGTATTACAATAATTAAAAATAAATTAGTTGCAACATGAAGTGGTGAGCTTACTAATTATGGATAAAGTAGTTGCAAGTGGGTATATTAGTTTAAAGTGGGTTATCACTAAAAGAGGGAAGTTGGGTAAAATAGTTAGAAGTTATCCCTTAAAGGAATCCACTTGAAGAATATAAATAAGAGAGAAAGGGACTCCCATTAGCACCTATTGAGCACATTGAATATCTATTTTGTGAAAGGTTTATTGTAGGTACTTATTTATACATCTGAATTTGTGCAAGTATGAGGTAGTGGAAGAAAAGTGATGAAAAAGTTTCATATCCATAGTAGAGAGTGAAAAAATATGAAGAAACCCTGATTAGGGTAATCCACGCAGGTCAATCAGTAGATGTCCCACGATGCACCCTTGCGGGTTGCATACAATATTTCACACGAGGCCTCACATGTCACCTTTCCTACTTCACGTGAGGCCTCACATGACACCTTTCCTACGTCACACGAGGCACTACCAGACCTGAGGATGAGAGGTGGTTCAGGTTGCAGAGGCTGAGGTGAGGCTACAGGAAGTGTGACAGTGGTCAGGCACAACATATCTATCTACATGTTTAAAAGGTATGTTTTCATGTATGTTTGATGCTTGTATTATGGATGGTTTTGCACATACTTAGGGAATATCTTGGAGGCTTTGTGATATATGGTAGATATCCTTCTCTTAGTGATATTGGTACATACATATCCTTGGTATTTGGTCTATGGTTTTTATGGTTCTTTGACAGAAGAACATATTGGAATATATTTGAGGCAATTTTTTGTACATGGTTGAGGTATGGTCTTATGAGATTGGGTAGATTCCCTTGAGGGACTATTGGTTGTATGGTATATGATGCATGAAGCAGATCTGGTGAATTACATTGCTGGTGCACTTAGTGTGTTTATTGGCATATCTTGTGGGGCATTGCGAGAGGCATTTGTTATTGGTTTTGGCATATGATTGGCTTATGAGTGGTACATGTTTGAAGGTTTTTGGTTAAGTTGTATTGTTGAAGTTATTGGTACAATTTTGGGCTGCATTATAGTGAGGTTTTGATGCATTGTTGATGTAAGGGATTATGATATTTGGATAGTGTAGTGTATTGATAGAGGTCTCTTGTTGGTTATCTTGGTATATGGTATATGGTATGGTGTTGATGTACATGGTTTATGTGCATGGTTGGCACATGATATGGTACGTGATTAATACTTGGCATAGTTGATGCACTTGTTATGGTATATTGTTGATGGTACAAGTTGAGGTATAGTTTTATGCATGGTTGATGCATGGTACATGTTTTACTTGGTTGAGATGCATATCTTATGATGGTGTGTGGTGATATTGGTAGATTCTTGGTAGAGGCATGTGTTGGTGATGTTGAGCATATGGTTTGAGATATGATCTTGGTGATCTTTCCATGAGTTGCATGTAGATGAGAGTGGATTTGGTTTCGTGGATGAGACAATGATTGGTTGGACAAGTTGTTGCGACAGTGATTAGTTGGATAGGTTGAGTATTGGTGAAAGTCACAGGTTGGACATGTTGGTAGGTTACATGTTGATGTGACATTGAAAATGGAAGTGACAGTGGAAATATCAGTTATTTGACACTTATATTCGAGGGTAGTTGGATGGGGCAAGGAGATGGGGTGTAGCCTCCTTCTGGTTGGAGCTGGAGAATCGGGGAGTTGGATATTCCTTTAGGTTGGATCCTACGATCCAGGTGGTTGTAGCCACCTTCTGGTTGGAGCCAGAGAATTCATGGAGTTGTAGCTTCCTTAAGTTTGGATCCTATAAATAGGGGGTTGTATCCTCCTTCCAGTTGCAGCTGGAGAATTGGGAAGTTGGTGCTTCCTATGAATGAATTCTTGACATATAAGAAAGAATTATGTGGTTTTCTCCCATTTGGTTTTCCATGTAAATACTAATGTACCGTGTTCTTGATGTGATGCTTATGTTTATGATATGATGCTTATGACTACATGCTTATGAAATATATATTGAATGAAATCATAGATGACACATTGATGAATAACTCTCGAACATTGAGTATTCCAAGAGACCCCGTGTCATAAGATTTGGACAATTCCAAATTGATAACTGTGGCAGGGGACTAAGAGAGCTTGATAGTGTGGAGTCCCTCCTGAGTAGAGATTATGGCTTCATGAATATACCTTCGCTCAAGAAACCCTAAATGCTCAGGGGAAATAAACCTAAAGAGAATGGTCTTAAGTATAATATCAATTATCTTACAAATAATTTTGTACACACAATTACATAATGATATTGGCATAAAACCATCAAAGCTCTCTAGAAAACTAGTCTAGGGGATAAGGGATATAAAGGTCGAGTTGATGCTCCTAGGAACCTTCCCCAATAGTCCAACATCTTCAACTACCCTTAATAAATATTCCCTAATCAACTTAAAGAACTCCAAATAAAAATCAACTTATCCTTTGGAAAAGTATTTAAAACAATGAGAAATTCCTCCCTAGATATTTCCTCAAACATATTTTTGTTATCCTCCTCATCCACCATCCTAGAAAATAAAAAACCACTATAATATTCCCATATATATAAACACCACGATTTCCACTAATATATGTTTGTATTTATGTGATGCACTCAAGATGAATTATAAAAAGAAAACATCCTTGAAATTTAGACTATAGTAAGAAGGTGTCTACAAATCATAGAGCTAGAAGAACACCAACTCTTTTATGTGAATGTAATGATCAAAACCACACATACAATTGTTCTTACAATAACATTCATTTTTTCAAAGAATTAAATTACATGTAAGTTAGAAATAAATTTTAATGACAAATTTGTATACAGATAGCCATCCTTCGTAGATGATAGATGGAAGTATAACCATCCACCCAACTAACAATGACTTTCTAAAGTGGATTTCCTGATGTCATTTCTGTAACAATGGCCTCAAGACTTTTCTTATGACCATATAAATTATATATATATATCATAATGTTAAATCAATCACACATATAATGTACTGAAATACAAATACACTACCAAAAGGAAAAAGAAACCAATTCTCACATTAAAAAAACACAAAAATCAGTGAATGATTCATGATTTACTATTGGTGTCAAAATGAGGCCAAACAACTACTATGCTAATTGTCATAGAAATTGGTAATGATCTTATCAACAACAATCAAAAACTTCTGAGATATGTAAACAATTTCTCTTTGGGAAATCAATCAAATTCTAAAAAATGAGAAGCAACTATAAAACATAACGTCATACATATGAATCAATGAATGTTTGTTTTTTGGTGGATACATGTACTTTGCAAGATTAAAACCATTAATGGTTTTCATAGTATGCAACCAAAAGGAAACCTCTCAACAATCTTGAATCGTCGTGTCTAGAGTATAAAGTGTGGACTATAATTATTGGAAAATAAGTTGTAACAACTCTTACTTCAACAAAAGAGAAGAGAATTTTTTCAAATAGTATTTGATTTGATCAGACTTGTGTTGGAAGATCGGTTGTCATTGTTGTCAGCTGCAACAAACAAAGAAAAAATACAAAGGGGTAGCACATAATTTAACATGCAGAAGATATACACGCAAGAGGGGTGTGCAGTTATTGAGACCTTGGAGAGATTGAAGGAAAAGATAAGAAGGGAGGAGTGCTACAAAGGAAGCTCTATCGAGATAAAAAATACCACAGAACCAATGAAAGTTTTCTTTCATAAATAGTGAAGAGATGTTCATTACAATAGGAAGTATTACAGTTGTTATATCCATATCAGGAGCAATCTAAATCGTTAGATCGAGGTAGAGCCAGAGGCTAAGAGAGATTAAAACCGTGAGATCTAGTTGAGAAATTTCAAGTATAACTAGAGCCGTCAAATCTAGTTGAGAAATTTTGGGTATGACTAGAGCCATCAGATTGAAATCATTGATAGTCATCCATTGATTGAAGACAAGCAGGAGATAGAAATATTGAAAATTCGACACTTCGACGATTATTGGAGACAAGGAAAAAACATGAAATCACGAAGTCATGAAATCATGAAATCCCACCGGTTGTCCAATACGATAGGAAGATAGATTGAAATCTTATATGTTGATCATGGTCATTCGACATTGACACTACATATGTAAAGAAGTTTGATTCCTAGAAATCCTGAAGGCCGAAGTCATGAAATCCTACCAACCATCAGATCAAGGAGGAACTTCGGGTGAATTATTGACCGTCTGATCAAGTATGGTGGAAGGACGAGGTAATTCACAAATTCTTGGAGTCCTGGAGTGACGAAGCCCCAAAATCTCACCAATCGTCAGATCAAGGAGTAACTTTGGGTGAATTCTTGACTTTCCAATCGAGTATAGTGGAAGGAAATGGTATGCCACAAATTCCCAAATTCACGTAGTGCTGAAGCCTCGAAATCCCACCAACCGTTAGATCTAGGGAATAATTTGGGAGTAATGCTAGCTATTAGATTAAACAATGGAAGGATGGTGTAATCACTTCGACAGTTATAACTCTAGGGGAGTTGGAACAAATTTAGAGTTGTGATATCCTAGAGTCCTAGAGTGCTGAAGTCCTGAAATAAATAAGGAATGTCCATATCAACACCTGATTAAGTAGTGATTGTTGATTTCCTTGAAGCCTCTAGATGAGTCAAGATTTTCTAGTCAATCGAAGATCAAAAATCAACTGTACGATCTACTAGTGGATATAATATAAGTACTTCAGAAAAGTGTACCTTGAGAAGTATTACTCCAGAAGAATTTAAGAGGGCCGAAGTCCAGAGGACCTAGTTCCAACACCGAGCCCATTATAAGGTAAATGGGTTGATTAGAGGCTCCAAGGGCCTAGAAGTAAAAAATCTCATAAACATTTTTGAATGAGGTCCTATGTAGAAGAACAAGGGAGAAATAAAGGTGCTAAGAGAAATTCTCAGAGTGGATAAGCATATGGTTTCGAGCCCACAGTCATAAGGAAAGTAGATTGAAGGAAGCACTTGTGCAAAATTTGAATTTTGTACTAGTTTAAAGGGTCCGTGGAATAATTTGACAAGATTGGAACACAACCATTCCATTGCTGCTACAAGATTCTGTTTACACATGAAGGGATAAAATACAAAGGATTTTACATATTTGAGTTAAATAAACTATTATCAACATTATTGTTAAAATTAAAAGAAGAGTTGCAATGGTTCATTGTAAAAAAGATGCAATGGTTCAAATTCATACCTACTTGGATTACTATATAAACATAAAAGTGTAATGGAAGGAAGTTGTCTTTGTGGTCTACATCAGAAGATCAAAAGAAGAAAGAGAGTCCAAGAAAGAATGATGAAGACATTCATGAAGTGAGGGTGGAAGGGAGGAGCAAGGAAGGATTAGTATCCTTTACTAAATAAAATTTTAAAGGCAAGGAGTTGGTGCTTCATGGGGTTGGTTCCCTAAAACAAGGAAGTTGGTGCTTCCTAGGGTTGGTGACCTAAAACAAGGGAGTTGGTGCTTCCTAGGGTTGGATCCCTAAAACAAAGAGGGAGTTGGAGCTTCCTAGGGTTGGTGCCCTGAACAAGGGGATTGTTGTCTCCTAGAGCTAGTGCTCTAAATCAATCTTCATATAAAACTTTTAATTTGTAATTTAATATTATACTTATTGATGTTATTTACTGAAGTTTCTTTCTGATCAACAAAGTTAATAAATAATTATTTAAAAATTGTTAAAAGTTATCGATATTGATTCACCCCCACCTCTCAGTATTGAACTACATTCCAACAATTGGTATCAGAGTAGGTTACTTCAACTCAATATAACAAATAGAAGGTAGATTCTACATAATCCATTATAGAAAATTTCTTTAAAGGTTATGATTATGTACTTTGGAGTGTGAGGATTAAAGGCTATATAATGTCCCTGGTTTATGATAATATCTGATAATCTGTAGAATATGAGTACACTTCACCTGCTACTCCTCCCGCAGACACAACTGGAAATAATTTTTGCAATGACAATGCAAGAGAAACCAATGCCATCCTAGGAGGATTATCCAATCCTATATTTGTGAAAGTAATACATTGTAAGTCAACAAAAGAAATCTGGGACAAACTATAGGCCATATATGAAAGAGATAGAAAGGTCAAAAAGGAAAAAATACAAACCTACATAATACAATTTGAAAAATTGAAAATGAAAGAAGAAGAGAACATAGCATAATATCTTCAGAGAGTAGATGAAGTGTTCAACTCAATTAGAGCATTAGGAGAATAACTCAAAGATCAACCCATTGTCCAAAATATATTGATATCATTACCCATGAGATATGATGCCAAGATTTCTACTCTTAAAGACAGACCATACCTTGATAATATCACAATGGATGAACTATATGGGATCCTCACAATGTATGAGACAAGAATAGGGAAATAAATACTAGAAAAAGAAGAAACAACCTTCAAAGCATCAAAATAAAAGAAGAAATAGGAGAAGGTGTCTAATAAATATAAGTCAGAGATATCTGATGAAGAAATAGATAACTTCATGAAGAAACTCAAGAAAGGAATTGGTAGATACAAGTGAAAGTTTCCTCTAATATGATTTAACTGTGGAAATATTGGAGATTTTGCTTCCAAATGTCCCTATCCAAAAAAAGAATAAAATACCTTCAAATAATAGAAGAAGAACAAAACCAAAGACAAAAAGAAGATCTACAAACATAAAAATACCTTTTACACTAAAGAGGACAAAAACTCATCTAAATAAAATGAAGAGGACAAGGAATCTGAGCACCTATTTATGGTATAGAAACCCAATATAATCACACTAAAAACACCTTTGAGATTGAAGAAGAAAACTCTGAGGTTGAAGGAGAAGTAGACCTTGAATAAAATTTGATCAATTCCCTATATGAACTCAAAAAGTATAAAAAAAAGAACAGGTTGTTAAGAGGACAACTGCTAGAATTTGAACAAGCACAAAAAACAAGAGAGAAGCAAGTTTCAAAATCCATAAAAGAGTCATAGAAAATCATCATTGACTTGAAAACTCAGCTTCAATAAGTCAAAATAAATAAATAAATCTTGAATGAACAATTCAAGGAAAAAAAAAACAAGTTTGTAAGAAGCTAGAAGATAGGATTAGTCAGCTGAAAGAAGAACTAGAAAGAGGAAATCACCAGTCAAAATTTGAGAACAATTCAAAATTTTTGAATGATATTCGTAACAACCAAAGATCACCAAATGATAAATAAGGACTAGGATATGATCAATGTTCAACCTCTATTGCACAAAAAACTGATAAAAAGTCAATCAACTATGCAGATGCTCTTAGAAATCCCTTAAAAAGAGAAGATAACAATATGGAGATGACACCATTAAAGACTATTTTTAATAAGAATAAATCAACATGTCCTCCAAAAGGAGAAGGAAATACAGTGATCATAAAGAGTCTCCCTAATATATATCGGCATATATTTATTGGATATTTCTATTCATGCAACAACTTTGGACACAAATAAGTACACTATAAAGCCTATAGAAAATACAAACCAAACAATGTCCAAATATATAAGAAAAACAAGAATGATGTAAATAAAAGAAATTATAATTAATTCTCTCCTTTACAAGAGTAAAATGTTGAATGCCACAAGTGAAACAACTATGGCCATAAATCCAATGAATGTAGATTACCAATGCAATCCTTGAAAACAAGAAACCTTAACAATGATGATAAGAAGATATGGAAAGAAAAGCCTATAGAAGAAAATGTAATAGAATGTAAAGTGTCCCTATATGCAAAGAACAAAAAGTGCCAATGGTATATTGATAGTGGGTGCTCAAAACATATGACAAGAGATAAAGGAAAATTTCTCACTCTGACAAAGAAGGATAAAGGTAAAGTCACTTTTGGAGATAATGTATCTTCCAAAATATTAGGGAAAGGAATAGTCTCTTTGGGAAGCAAGAAAAATAAAGCAGAAAACATGCTGATAGTAGAAAATTTAAAACCTAATCTACTCACTGTAAGCCAAACTTGTGATCAGGGACATATACTAAGTTTTTACTCACAAAAATGTGAAATAAGAAAAGAACGATCAGGAAAATTAGTTTCTATTGCACCAATGTAATGTTCATGACTTGGCTAGTCTAGGAAACACTGCTAATGTGTGTGTAGGATCAATAGTTTACAACATATAAATGGTCATACAAATAATAAATGTGACAAAGGACTGCAAAGTTTATATTATGATATCTCTACGAATTACAAAAGGTTGAATGTAGCTGAATAAAATGACAACACTCGGCTAGATCAAAAGACAAAAGGATCTTAGCTGGAATACAAATAAAAAAAAAAAGATAATACCCGAAATATGTAAGCATCGCAGGATCAATGGATGCGTTGGAACTATGGAAACTCGTACAGTAACTGTTGGAAGTTTGGAAAGTTCTCCCTGGGAACTATACCTCTTGGAATGGCCTGGAAACTATCCCAAATGATGTGCCCTTACCTAGTCCTCAGTATTGGTAACTACCAGACCCCTCTGCTGGTGGGTTTTGACCCGAGATGGATCCCCTTAGGGGAATGTGCCTCTCTTTCTCTAGCAAAATGCGTTCTAGTGATTCCACCATCGGAATCAGATGAGATGTGTCTCAAAATGTCTACCTTGGTCTACTGGGAAATGTGTCAGAAGGGTTTCCATGAATATGGCTCGATGCTCATTCGGGATCCCTGAATGTATTCGCCAAAAGTTCCGCACTCCCAAGTCAAGAAAATGCACCCAGATGATTCCTCTGTCAGAATCTGACGAGGAAATAGGAAAAATATGCGCCTTGCCTTCCTCTCAAATGGGTCAGAGGGAAATCTCAGAATTCTCCCTGGATGGGACAAGTCGATCTCTAAACCTCCCAGAAGTTGCGCCCTCCCTCTAGATGAATGCACCCTTGCTGTTGAACATTGAGTAACTATTGCTGAAGGATGATGGAAAACCTGTGTGATCTTCCCGGTGACTAGGGTGTGTCTCTCAACACCGAAATCAGCCAAATGGTGTCTTCCTCCTGGAATCCACTAAACTATCTCTCCTGAGATGTGCCTCTCTCCTCAATGACAAGTCATAATATGCATAATGATGAATTAGGTCACTGACTCTTCTCTGATATCTTTCCAAAAACCTAATTCACTGCTGAAACCCTAATTCGTTGTTGAAATTTTCCCTCCAAGTGAATTTTACTTTATTTTATTATTCCTTGATTAAATCACTTAATTAATTAATTAATTAATCATTTTACCTCTAAAAGTGATTTATCCATCCTTATGGCTTCTCCGACCACTGAAAGTCACTTCTCATCATCTTATCTTGTAGTTCTCTTCTTCCCTATTCTGATGAGCTATTACACTAAGAGGTTTCTCCAAGTAATATGCCCATTATGACCTTCTTAGTGAAATTAATTAAGATATGACCCATAATAACTCAAAATTACAGAAATCGTCGGAATGCAACGAAACCAAAACCAAGCTATGCAGAATCGATACTGATGATGAACGATGCAAGTCAGGCCCAATAAAACCCCTCAATATCTCCTGAACTATCTGTCACCCCTATTTGGCTACTCTCGCATGCATAGCACTCTGTAAAGTTACAATGTCCCAAAATGGGGACATTACAGTCCTCCCTGTCGGAATATTGCTTGTCCTCAAGAAATAAATAAATCCAACTACATATGATACCAGGGTCCCATATCCACCTTTGTGACACAAGGTAGACTCCCCTCAAGATGTGGTATCTCCAAGTGCTCACCATGCATGACACCCACATGCTCCTGATGAGTAGAATGATCAATGGTCAAGGAATCTCAATCAACTCCCTGAGTAACCACTCTTCTCAAAACTCAACTCCATCAAATGCTAAACTACCAAGCACTCCAATCCCTAGATCCCATATCATAATGTTAACTACAATTCCCTGTGGAGTATAGTTCTGTAACATATCAACACCATGAGTCTCCTGCAAATAACACATGGCCTCAACCCGAAATGGGTCTATCCTACCAAACCATACCAAACTCAACACAACCCCCACCGATTGAACATGCTGCTGCCATAGTGAGGTACTACAAGACCTCAATGAATCACTAGTTAGTGACATGCTCTCCCCAACACTGAAAATCAATGAAAAATCAAAGTGACTCCCCCCTACAAACATCCGATCTTCTCGATCAATCAATGAAATGTCCAGTCCTATAATCCCAGAGTCCCATGCTAGTCTCTGACAGGGACCATCATGTTGATGTTGCTCTACTCTAATCATGACCGTCTTCTCAAAGTATCCATACTAGACCCTCCACTCTTGGATCCTCATAAGTGAAACAAACTATTGACCAAATGGACTCCTGGATCCCATGTCAAATTTGGAAGTTCATTAGTTCCAATTCCCACTAATTGTTGGTGTGCCATAATGGTAATTGTCGAAAGAATTCCACCCTCATCCAAATGAGAGTTTGAATATGTAGCAACCTCTGACATATTCTCTGTCCCATGGCCTAGGATACTCCCCATCATGCCCATGGCCTTAACATTCTGCCCCTAATGATCCACCCCTATCCTGATGAATGCAATCAAGAGACTCCTGTCAAGTGGTCTCAACCTACCAACTCTCCATGTCCCTTGCCATTGTCTAGCTCCCCCTGTACTGTTATCAATGATGAAAGTATCGAGAAAGGCTATCATAAATATCTGCAACCAACTATAGGACTGGAAAGTATCATATTCTTTGGTCAATCCAAAGGACTTAACCAAAATCCCGTCCATTGACACCCATGCTAAATAATCACCTGTACTCATCACTGAACACCAACCATCAGGTACAATGGTAGGTACCTCTACCAACTGCGGGTCAATAATTCTCCATCCATCATCACTCATGCAATTGTTGCTACAGTGAAGTTGATCTCCCAAATCTGTATACTGTTGCAAGGGAGAGGAATCTCCATGCTCTACTAAGTACATCGCCTCCTTGCAATCCAGTGCGTCCCCCTAAATCCCATTGTACAACTCTGTATGTCTCTGTGAACTACCAATCATCACTGTGTGCCCCTGCATACTCATGTGATCTCCTGTATACACCTGCAACATCGTGGATCCTGGGTGTACTATGGGGTCATCCTCTACATGAAGGTCAACCAATCCTGGAACACAAATGGAAGTGTCCTTATAACTACCCCTGGATTTGTAATCCCCATGTGTACATGTGTGCTCAATTGTCTCAACACCCCTCATGAAGGGTGGTCCATGTGACCTATGGACATCCTCATGTATCTCTGGATCATATCTCTCCATACTCATCAGTGATCCTGGGTAATCTTCATTCTCCTTTATCAACTAGTTCTCCACTGCTAAACCACCAACATCCTCTCGCAATGTGGCTGAGGGATATATCTGACTCTCTACTGAAATAGATGTAGTGGATCTCTGTCTTCCTCAAGGAGCTCCTCTGATCTAGACTTTGATTCTTGAAGGGTTTTTTGTGTGCCTTTCAAGAATCTCTACGTGCTCACCAACTCATGAGTGAGTCGGTCCACCTCAACCTCCTGCTCCCTTAGTGCCCTATGATACATCTCGCCAACCTCCAATAGGTAATCCCTATCCCTCAACAATTGTTGGTATTCGACCCTCATCACAATCACTCTCTCTCTGAGTGTATGGAAGTCATCAATGACAAGTCCCCCATTTGAACTATCATGTGCCATCAAGGCCCTCCAACAATAACCCACCACCAATGCATGTGTACCATCAATGCATCTACTGACTGCCATGATCATGTCCTCATTGACTCTCAGCTGTCCTGCCAACTATCCTGCCATGATCTAGATTCCATTGAGGTTCTACCTCACACCTCTCACTGCTAGTGTCAACAATGTAATCCCCAACAACACACTCCTCAAAATATAAGGCACTGAATTTCCCACTTTCCCCTGTGTTACTAAGCCATCATGTATGCCACTGCATGCCATCACCAGCTATGACCCCTATATGAATCACACCATATCTTGTATCGGTAGTTGTATCCTTCTGTTCACTCACCCTACTAATATCATATGCATCTGGATCCCATACATATGTGTCCAGACACATGCTATGGTCATTTTGACCAAAAAGGAGTGCATCCTCATCACTGTAGATCAATCCTGGGAGTAAGTGTCCCAACAAGCCGTCGGTCTCCCCAACTTGGTCCATCAATGGAATCTCCAAGAGTGGTGATTCACTCTCCTCATACTGATAGGTATGTGTAAGGTCAACTATCTCCAAGCCATACCTCTCCTCCTTAGTCTGCAGATCCATATGTTCCTTGTGTACAATCCCCACACAAGGCTCCTTTACCATATCAAGAATGCCACTGATATACTCATGTGTTGTGGCTAGCATAGGTGATTGAGAAGATTGAAAATTTGGCTCACTCAACATAGGAAGCTCATCATTATCCATACATGACTTTCTAGAAGCCATGTCTACACCCATCGATAGGTCATCCAACCTCCTAATCTCATCATGTCTAAGTGACAACACATATGAATCCTCAAAAGTGTCACCATTATGCTGAAGTGTTGAATCCTCAACATTACCTGGTGGGGAAGATGAAGGATATGTGCTATCATCCCGTCCATACAACTGTCCCTTAGATGCACAAGAGTCACTAGCCTTATCAGACTGCTCCAAATAGGAATCTATGGTTGCATTCACATGCATCTCCTCATCCTCACAGTCATAGTGCACCTCAACAATGTGGACCTTCACTTTACCCCTACATCTATGATTTGGCTTCCAAGGCACTTTGCAACTCTAGCAATGCTCCCTACATCTAATGGGTGTAGGCTCCATCTGTTCTCCTATTAATCCACTCGTTGGTAATGATGTATCTAGATCCTTATCTGATTTTCCCCTTAGGCTAGCAGGAGAGCCAACTCTAATACCATTGTAATGTTCCTGACTTGGCTAGTCTAGTAAATGCTGCTAATGTGTGTGTAGGATCAATAGTTTACAACATATAAATGGTCATATAAATAATAAATGTGACAAAGGACTACAAATTTTATATCATGATATCTCTGCATATTAAAAAAGGTTGAATGCGGCCAAATAAAATGACAACACTCGGATAGATCAAAAGAAAAAATTATCTTAGCTGGAATACAAATAACAAAAAAAGATAATACCCAGAATATGTGAGCACTGCAGGATCAATGGATGCGATGGAACTATGGAAGCTCGTACGGTAACTGCTGGAAGTCTGGAAAGTTTTCCCTGGGAGCTATACCTCTCAGAATGGCTTGGAAACTGTCCCAAATGATGCGCCCTGCCCTAGTCCTTAGTACTGGTAACTATCGAACCCCTCTGCTGGTGGGTTTGGACCCTAGATGGATCCCCCTAGAGGAATGTGCCCCTCTTTCTCTGGAAAAATGCATCCTAGTGATTCCACCATTGGAATCAAATGAGATGTGTCTCAAAATGACCACCTTGATCTACTTGGAAATGGGTCAGAAGGGTTTCCCTTAATATGGCTTGATGCTCACTTAGGAACCCTGAATGTATCCGCCAAAAGTGTCGCACTCCCAAGTCTGGAAAATGTGCCCCAGATGATTCCTTTGTTGAAATCTAGTGAGGAACTAGGAAAAATATTCACCTTGAGTTCCTCTCAAATGGGTCAGAGGGAAATCTCAGAATTCTCCCTGGATGGGACAAGCCAATCTCTAAACCTCCAAGAAGTTGTGCCCTCCCTCTGGATGAATGTTCCCTTGCTGATGAACAATGAGTAACTACCGCTGAAGGATGATGGAAGACCTGTGTGATCTTCTTGGTGACTAGGGTGTGTCTCTCAACACCGAAATCAACCAACTGGTGTCTTCCTTCTGGAATCCACTGAACTATCTCTCCTGAGATGCACCTCTCTCCTCAATGACAAGTCATAATCTGCATAATGATGAATTAGGTCACTAACTCTTCTCTTATAGCTTTCCAAAACCCTAATTCACTGCTGAAACCCTAATTCATTGTTGACCGTTTCCCTCCAAGTGAATTTTACTTTATTTTATTATTCCTTGATTAAATCACTTAATCACTTAATTAATTAATCATTTTACCTCTAAAAGTGATTTATCCATCCTTATGGCTTCTTCGGCCACTAAAAATCACTTCTCATCATCTTATCTTGTAGTGCTCTTCTTCCTGATTCCGATGAGCTCTTACACTAAGAGGTTTCTCCAAGTAATATGCCCATTATGACCTTCTTAGTGAAATTAATTAAGATATGACCCATAATAACTCAAAAATATGGAAATCGTTGGAATGCAACGAAACCAAAACCAATCTGCGCGGAATGGATCCTGATGATGAATGATGCAATTCGGGCCCAATAAAACCCCTCAATATGTCCTGAAGTTTTTGTCACCCCTATCTAGCTACTCTGGTAGGCATAACACTCTGTAAAGTTATAATGTCCCAAAATGGGGACATCACAACCCAGAACCTCAAGCAATGTGTATATCTTAGATATTGAGGAAGAATAAGAATGCCATATGAGTCAAGTAGATGAAATATGGCTATGGAAAAAGAGGATGGGAAACTTGAGCTTTGATAACCTGATCAAAGCTAGTGAAAAGGGAGTTGTAAAAGACATGCCAAAACTCATCAAGACTTCAGATCCTATTTACAAACACTATCAATTAGGGAAGAAGACAAGATTTAGATTCAAGACAAAAGAACATTTTACATCAAAAACCTTGGAGATTGTTCACATTGACCACTTTGGACCCTTTAGGATTAAAATCATATAATATGACCACTACTTCATGTTGATAATTGATGACTACATGAGGATGACCTAGGTATATTTTTTCAAAGAAAAATCCGAGGCATTTGAAAAGTTTAAAGCATTCAAGACTTATGTAGAGAATGAAACAGATCGCAAAATCAAATGTTTAAGATCAAATAATGGAGGGGAATTTACCTTTAAGAATTCAATAAATTTTTTGAAGATATAAAATGGAAGCGCCTCAATTAACATGAAAAATATCTACACACAGGAGGAGTGTGCAATTATTGAGACCTTGGAGATATCGAAGGAAAATATCAGAAGAGAGGAGTGCTACAAAGGAAGCACTATTGGGATCAAAATTCCCACACAACCAATGAAAGTTTTCCTTCATAAATAGTGAAGAGATCCTCATTACATTTGGAAGTATTACAGATGTTAGATCCATATCCATAGCAAGATCAACTGTTAGATAGAGGTGGATCCAGAGAATGAGAGAGATTAAAACCATCAGATCTAGTTGAGAAATTTTGGGTATAACCAGACCTGTCATATCGAACTGATCGATCATCAACTATTGATCACATACAAGCAAGAGATAGAAAGATTCGGGACTCTAGAACTTCGCCACTTTGGTGATTATTGGAGATAAGTCAAGAACATGAAATCATGGAGTCGCAAAATTTCAAAATATTGTCAATCGACTGATCTAATAGGAATATCGGTTGAAATCTCAAACATTGATCATGGTTATTCGACGTTGACCCTCCAGATGTAAATACTTTTGAGTCCTAGAAATCCCAAAGTTCAAAGTTGTGAAATACCACCAACCATCAGATCAAGGAGGAACTTTAGGTGAATTCTTGATTATCTTATTGAGTATAGTGGAAGGACAAGGTAAGCCACAAATTATCAGAGACATAGAGTGTCGAAGCCTCAAAATCCCACCAACTGTCGGATCAAGGAGTAACGTTGGGTGAATTCTTGACCACCCAATTGAGTATAGTGGAAAGATAGGGTAAGCAAAAAATTCCCGAAGTCATAGAGTGATGAAGACCCAAAATCACACCAAATGTTAGATCTAGGGGAGCATTTGGGAGTAATGTGAGCCATTAGATCAATAAGTGGAAGGATGGCATAAGAACTTCGACAGGTATAACTCTGGGGGAGTTGGAACAAATTTAGAGTTGTAATATCCTGGAGTCCTAGAGTGTTGAAGTACCAAAATAAATAAGGACCATCCATATCAACACCTGATTAAGTTGTGATCATTGGTTTTTTTGAAGCCTCCAAATGAGCCAGGATCGTCCAGTCAATGGGAGATTAAATCTCAACCATCTAATCTACTAGTGGAGATACTATAAGTACTTCGACGAAGTGTAATTCGAGAAGTATTACTCTGGAAGAATGTAAGAAGGCCGAAGTCCAGAGGACTCGGTTCCAACACCGATCTCATGATAAGGTAAATGGATTGATTAGAGGTGCCAAGGGCCTAGAAGTAAACAAGCCCACGAAAATTTTCAAACGAGGTCATGTGTAGAAGAATAAGGGAGAAAGAAAGGCGGTAAGAGCATTGCTTAGAGTGGATAAGCCTGTGGTTTTGAGCCACTGTCACAAGGAAAGTGGATTGAAGGAAGCGCTTATGTAGAATTCGAATTCTGTACCAGTTTAAAGGGCCTGTGGAATAATTTGACAAGATTGGCACATAACCATTCCATTGCTGCTGCAAGATTCTGTTTACACATGAAGGGATAAAATACAAAGGATTTGACATATTTAAGTTAAATAAACTATTATCAGCATTATTGTTAAAATTAAAAGAAGAGGTGTAATGATTCATTGTCAAAAAGACACAATGGTTCAAATTCATACATATTTGGAACACTATATAAACAAAAAAGTGTAATGGAAGGAACCCATATATCTGGTCTACATCATAATATCAAAAGAAGAAACATAGTCTAAGAAAGAATGTTGAAGACATTCATGAAGTGAGGGTGGAAGTGAGGAGCAAGTAAGAATTAATATCCTATACTAAATAAAAGTTTAAAGATAGGGAGTTGGTGCTTCCTGGGGTTGGTGCCCTAAAAAAGGGGAGTTGGTTCTTCCTAGGGTTGGTGCCCTATAAAAAGGGATTTGGTGTTTGAAAACACAGGTATTCCAACAGAGGATGAACACCTTCAGTAACCACTCACATAACCAGATCAAATATCAACTCACCGATGTTTTCACATGGTAAAACCCCTACGGGGAAACATCCACGGCCCCAGCCAATGCGGCCACTTGGAGTAGTTTATTAATGCAAAGAAAAAGATTATAGAGAGATTTTACAAGAGAGTTTCTCACAATTGATCATCGACAAATGACCCTCCATGCTCTTTAAATAGAGATCATGGACCAATCAGGTGTTAAGCCATGGATCAATGGCCGTTAAGATCGAGGAGAGTATGAACCGTCGGATCACTCTATGT
>ML793346.1:314358-324896 GCA_009831015.1 Picea engelmannii | reverse complement strand
CATTCCTATTATCCCATTTGGCTTTCTTATCATCATCAGTGGGGGTTGTTTCCGTTCCCATGGTAATCCGATACAGGCCTTTACTTCTTAATAAATCTTCCATATGGGATCTCCATTGGAAGTAGTTGTCACTGGTAAGCATGCCAGTACTTGTAGAAGCCATATTAAATATGTAGATAATGCAGATTTAAAACCTGAAACTAATGATCTGGATGGAAAGATCTCGATCTACAACAGGAGCGGGTCTTCAAACAGGCTCTGATACCATGTTCGACAACACAGGTATTCCAATAGAGGACTAACACCTTCAGTAACCACTCACATAACCAGATCAAAGATCAACACACCGATGTTTTCACGTGGTAAAACCCCTACGAGGAAACATCCATGGCCCCAGCCAACACGGCCACTTGGAGCAGTTTATTAATGCAAAGAAAAAGATTACAGAGATATTTTACAAGAGAGTTTCTCACAATCGATCATCGGAAAATGACCCTCCATGATCTTTAAATAGAGATCATGGACCAATCGGGTGTTAAGACACGGATCAATGGCCGTTAAGATCGAGGAGAGTATGAACGGTCGGATCACTCTATGTCGGGAACATATCGTGACCGTCGGATTGCCTAACTACAAATGCATACTAATGCATACTAAAGAAACACACTTTTACCTAACGACATATTAGACCAAGTAGATCTTAACTAACTCCTAAGTGTCTAAATATCCTAACATTTGGTTCTTCCTAGGGTTGGATCCCTAAAACAAGGAGGGAATTGGAGATTCCTAGGGTTGGTGCCCTGAACAAGGGGATTTTTGTTTCCTAGAGTTGGTGCTCTAAATTAATCTTCATATTAAACTTGTAATTGTAATTTAAGTTTATACTTACTGATTTTATTTACTGAAGTTTCTTGTTGATCACTAAAGTTAATAAATAATATATATATATATATATATATATATATATATATATATATATATATATATATATATATTTAAAGTTGTCGGTACCGATTAACCCCACCTCTCAGAATTGAACTACATTCCAACAACTTGTAGGTTTCTCTTTTACCATCAAACCTGTCCAACCAGTCATGTGATCTTGATCCTAATATATAGAGTCACTTTACATGATATGAAAGTGATACATCCCAACAATCATTAACTTGACTCATATAACTTATTTGAGGTAAGGTGAAATTCACAAGAAATCTTTCAATACCATCCTACTAGGCACTTTTTAAAAGGAGAAATGTCTAGTAAGAACAAAAACAACCTTAGATTTTGATGGATATCCATTCCTTCAAATAAAAAATATGATGGAATTTTAATCTACCATCTAATTTGCTTGTTTGTTCAATTTTCTTTTCAACAATTATAGTGATAGTATCTAGTTGATGTTTATAATAATGGTTGGGGAAAGTTCATAACAATTACTCTCACTCAAACAACTTCCTCCTTAAAAAAATATGTAAGGAACATTGTTGGAGTAATGATTTTCAGTGTAATGAAACACATTCTTTTGGAAGTGATGTTTGATTGCGTCAATATTTTGGGGAATTTTGTCCTTAAATATGTTTTCCTATTTCTCTTTACTAGTTCGCTAAAAAATTCCCAATCATTATTTTACCAATTATAAAAACCATTATAGTCAACACAAAACTGATAAATGTACTATACCATGATGATGCAAAGGGGTCATTACATAAAAAAAATATAGGCATATCCAACAATGATACATCCCGATATAGTATATTGTGCATGGCGTTCATTTTTCCAGACTTGTTCACCAAATGGATTCTCATCTTAATTGCAACTAAAAATTTGTACCCATAAACAATGCAATGGGATTTTTTTTTATTTACAATGCTTTATTTCTGTCATGGATCCAAATGAAATGGGAATTAAGTTTAACATAATAAAGTACATACATGTAAATAAACTGCAAGTAGGAGTAAGAGCTTAATAACAATTCCTAAGTTTTGTGAATGATGTTATGCTTTCTCTTTCCTTTCTCATTTATTTAAGTCATGTGCACACCTAATTTTTATTGATTAGTTTATTCATTGTCATTATAAACCAACAACTTTGGTTGGATTTACTCTCAAAATTTGTCACTGATATTGGTTCTAAAATTTGACAAAGAAAAACTCCCACTTTGGTTGATGATGAAGCTCTCAAAATTCAATGTTGTTGTGTTTGTAATTTGACCAGGGAGGATCCTTGTTTGTTTGGTGATAGATATTGTTGGTGATGGAAGACCCCAGTATAATTGGTGGAACCATGAAAAGTGAGAAGGTAAAGGGTGTGAGGGGACAAGTGGTCCAATTACCTCAGCCAAGACCAAACCCACGTGAATTCATGGAGCTAAAGAAACATCATACATGGTTCCAAAACCACATGAATAGTTGAGGTGTACAATGATGATCTCAATTCCTTTATTGATATGATGATATTACTAATCATACTTAAAACAAGTTCATGTTCTATTATTCCTCGTTTCAATGCATTGAACAGTGTTCCAGTGATCAATTTGTTCCAACTTCAGAAGATAAATCATGTATGAATTCAGAACAACATTCTGCTAATTTAAACTTCTAACTTCATGGTTTTTAGACTTGAAGCATTTAATGATACTTTATATAGATAGAAAGTAATCCTAAGCACCACTTCATAAGTAAATACATAATACACTAGTTGATTATTTTTTTTTTTAGAGGTAATCAGGGTGATCTCCCAAACCACATTGAAAATGTGATTTGTAATAAGTCTGGAGTTTATCCACTAAATATAAATAACATACATCTATCCTATCAATATTTTTTTTGAAAAGATAACGATTCATAGGAATCCAAATTCCTTTGGTAATTGTCAACATATAGGATGGAAATTTTGATAGGGTATGCACCTCTATTACACAGATTCAGTGATTAAATGTATTGATCTAGTCAACACAATTCCATAAATTGGGTTAATTCTCGAACACTGACCATAATACTATTATGAATATTTCTCAAGAGGGTTTTATCCCACACTCTTCCAAAACTTCGATAGTAGAGGTAGTTTTATGTACCCTTGATTTAGGTGGATATCGGTGGCCACCCACCTTTTCCGACTGGCCCAAAATAGTTTTCTGGCAATTTTGGCAATTTACTATTTTTAGCAGTTTTTAACTTTCGGGGCCAATTTGAGGGCCCAAATGAATTTTTTTCAAGATTTAGGTTCTCAATGATGTCCTACAGAATGATTTAGGCCCCAAAATGAATCTCCCCGATGATACCTTTCCAACGGGCTATCATACACCTAAAACAGAGATCGTATGCAAAAGTTACGACCTCGGGAAGTTAATGCACTAACTTACCCAAATGGGGCCTAAATGACTTTTGGTGCTTCATCTCCTAGGGTTAGGCTTTTGGATGTCTAGAGTTTTTGGCATTCTTGTTTATTGTAAAAATGCCTTTAGAGCCTCATTGTAATCATCTTCTTGTGAATGTGAGTAGCCATCACATCTCTTCTCAGAGATAAGCTGCCACCATTCTAGAGAGTCTTTCACTCTGTATTTTTACAATATCTGTACATTTATTTCATTAATAGAAATAATGTATTACTGTATATCTATGTTTATGTTTGTATCTCTGATACATTTCTATTATATTATTGAATATCTTCTATATCTCTATGCATTTCTTTATTATATCTCCGCTCTCATTTCATGCCGAAAATAATCTGGATCAATGGTATCAGAGCAGGCTGCTCTTGATCATGTTTCAGGGCATGTCCTCGATGAGGTCCAAGTATAAAAAGTTGGGTCTTGAGCTCATCTCTCTTGAATACAATCTCTCTCGCACACCCAATAAACCCTCAATGGTGGAATAAAAAAAAAATGCCGGAGCAGATGATCCTATTAGTCTGTTGCTTGAGCAAGATCTCACGTGACAGATGGAGGAAATGATGGAGAATTTTTCCCACATCCTTAAACTCCTTCCAATAGAAACATGTGCATCTTCATCAAGCGACCACTTTGGAAGCACATCGCCTTTCAAGGTACAAGTTAATTTTGATATTCCTGTATTTGAAGGACAGATAGATGCAAAAGCCCTAGACAAATGGTTAAATATGCTAGAAGGTTATTTCTTTGTTCAAAATTTTTCTGACAGAGAAAAGATCACCTTCACACTCTTTAAATCTCTCCCTCATGTAAAACATTGGTGGGAAACTTATTGGGAGAAAAGTTCAACAGACGAGTCTGGAATATACGGGGCTGAGCCCACTTGGGATTTTTTTGTGGATGCAGTAAAGGAACAATATTACCATGTTGGCAACTATGAGGACTAGTACATGAGATGGACCACACTACAGCAAGAGAGGGGCCAACTAGTTCTAGAGTTCACCAATACCTTCCATACATTGCGTACCAAGTTGTGTATCAAAGACTCTGAACGAAATTTGGTTCTGAAATACCACGGGGCTCTACATAGATACATCCAAACTGAAATAGATTTTCTGGAAATCTCATCACTCGGTGTTGCTTATCGATATGTTGTTAAAATCAAGAAAAAATTTAAGGACCAGAACAAACGAGAGTTTAGGTCTGCAAATCCACAACAACCAAAGTTTGATAAAGACAGTCCTAACAAACAGTCTCCCAAAAACCCGTCGAAGCCATAGGAAAAGAAGGGTCACTGAAAGACAAAGAAGGAAACTGGAAAATGGTGCGATTTCCACAAAATCCCCTGGCACAACACCAATGAATGTCTCTCAAAATAGTCATTGGTGGCCGAGATCAAAGACAAGGAGTTGAACCCTAATTCAAAATCTGATTTTGAAAATACTGGTAAAGGACAGATCATTGATGTAGACCCTACTGCTATTGTCGCGACCACAACAATTCAACTAGAAGAACCAATAGATCCTGAAGAGGGGGAGTGCCTTTTTCATTGATATATGTGGGTGAAGGGGACCTCGTTGCACTTTATTGTTGATAGCGGAAGCTAGAAGAACCTCATCTTAGTAGAGGTCGTCAAACAGTTGGGATTGTCGACAACACCACACCCGCAACCATACAACATCAGGTGGCTTCGCCAAGGACGATATCTCCATGTCAGCCAACAATGTCAATTATCATATGACATCCAACCCTTCAAGGATGAGGTATTATGTGATGTTTCCCCACTGGATGTTTGTGATGTTATGTTGGGCCAACCATATACGTGGAGACACCATGATGTTTATGAGTCTCGACCCCGTAGTGTCATTGTTACTTTGGGGGGTCATATCTACAGAATACCAGAAGTAGTTTCGAATACTGTTCCACCTAAAAAGTGCTGCAAGGTAGTATCTCATACTGCAAAATTTAGCTTCTTCACAATCTATTCAAAAGGAGAACAAAAGGACACTGCAACCACTACAACCTTGCCCCAAGCACCTTCTATCCAACAGAAGCAGGTCGATAAGGCTGCAGCAAAGCACAAAGATTCCTTCTACACACCATCCTCTCATGTATCTTGACTTTTTGAATAGCCTCATCCCCAACAGGTTCATGACAGACTTCCACAAACTGAGCAGTGTGACGTCTCCAACAAGGCAAGCAACTCACTGAGATGAAGATTCAACAAACGCTTTTCCCTCTCCCTGGGAACTCAATGAAAATGGATACCATTTTTTCCTAAGGATGGAGGATTGATCCAGGTGGATATCGGTGGCCACCCACCTTTTCTAACTGGCCCAAAATAATTTTCTGGCAATTTTGACAATTTACTTATTTTAGCAGTTTTTAACTTCCGGGGCCAATTTGAGGGCCCAAATGAAGGTTTTTCGAGATCAAGGTTCTCAATTATATCCTATGAAATGATTGAAGCCCCAAAATGAATCTCCTCGATGATACCTTTCCAACGGGCTATCATACGCCTAAAACGAAGATTGTATGCAAAAGTTACAACCCTGGGAAGTTAATGCACTAACTTACCCAAACGGGGCCCACGCGACTTTTAGCGCTTCATCTCCTAGGGTTAGGTTTTTGGATTTCTAGAGTTTTTGGAATTTTTGTTTATTGTAAAATGGACTTCAGATCCTCATTGTAATCATCTTCTTGTGAATGCGAGTAGCCGTCACATCTCTTCTCAGAGATAAACTGCCACTATTCTAGCGAGTCTTTCACTCTGTATTTTTACAGTCTCTATACATTTCTTTCATTAATAGAAATCATGTATTACTGTATATCTGTGTTTATGGTTGCATCTCTGATACATTTCTATTATATTATTGAATATCTACAATATCTCTGTGCATTTCTTTATTATATCTCCGATCTCATTTCGTGCTGAAAATAATCTGGATCAACCCTTTATTAATAAAGTGAACTAGTTCACAATTTACAACGATGATTAAAGGTAGGGGGAAATGATCATTTAACAGGAAACAATAACATAGGTAAATACTCATTTTCTTAAAAATGTACCACACATATTATTAACCATAAAACATATATAAAGAAAAACCAGAAAAACCAAGATAAACTTATCTTATCTGTTGAAATGAACATGCCAACCACTAGTTGAGCAATGGATCTCCATTGAACCATAGGTAATATGCAGTGGAATCAACCCCCTAGTTGGGATATGATACCACCAGGTTAAAGTAATATACAATCACTCTAAATCATAGGCTTCTACAGGCTCAAACCAATGATGTTGTCTTCCTAAAGTCAGATCAACACTAGGCCACCCACATTACCTACCCCACACAACACAAGGAGCACCTCCTTCTTTGTTGTACAATACCTCAAATAATACTCATTTGTTTTTTCAACATGTGCATAAAAAGGTACAAGCTATTATCTCAAGCTTCAACATAATTATCCATGGTCTCTTGGATTTTCCTCTAGGCCTACAAGCTTCAATTGATCCGTAAACGAGGGAATTATAGTCCACTCGCTTCACCAACATGGATTTTTTGTTGAATTGAAGTTCTTATCTCTATATTAGCCTTGTATAAGCTGCTCTATATACAAAAATTCCACTAAGTCTTCACCCTCTCCCCATACGAGGCCCTTTCTTATTATGACTACTAATCCTAGATGTAATCTACATGCAACAACAAACAATGTGATAACAAAATATATCTCATTGTCCAATTTACCAATAAAGGATGAGTTTTGGCTTCTATGTTTGTTATTGGTTAGACTGTAACTTCTACAGGCTTACCAATACTTAGAATGTATGTAAATATACTCATGAAAAAATTACGAGTCCTGTTAGCACTCTGTAATCTCTTAGGTTGATAAACAGATGACAAAGGTAACTATTTCAACCAACTTTGAGACCCGAAACTAGCCTTTCAGATCCAGAAAGGGCTCTCTCGGAAAACACTACCTCAGTGCGGGATATGGCTTTAAAGTTGTTGGCTAGATTTAACACATTTGAAAAATGGGTTTTGGTTATATTGATGCAAGAGAGTAGGACCTTGGGATATGGAGTCGGTTCGAGAAAACAATAGAAATAAATGACTCAGTGACTGGACTTGAGAGGATAAAGGTTAAGTGAGCAACAATCTTCAGTTTTAAAATTGTAATGTGTGGTGGGAGAAAACACAAGAAGCAACTCAGAGCACCACTGAGGGTGAATTCAAAGTTAAATTTAGAGAAATTTGTTTTTATCTAAATGGCGGGAACAAGGGATGCTACGCAACGAATCCACAGGTTCAAAATTTTGTTTTGATTTAGATAAAAAAATATATGAATGAAGAAAACAGGAAGTACATATGCAAATAAAGGAAAACAATACATCCAATTGCTACAATTAGAATCTTTTCATCAAAGCTTCAATACTTTTGCATTAAATTTCGATCGAGCTCAAACTACATACAATAGTCACTGTCTATACTAATTTTTCCAACCAACCTGGCTTACATCAAAAAGATAAAATATATAGGCGAGGGCGTCACTTGGGATGCCCTACTCTTCTAACTAATATCTCTATAAACTAGGAAATTGATTGTTTGTGCTAAATGACTCTTCGCATGACGCTTTTCCAAAAATAGACAACAAATACATTTGGCTACATCATGACTTTTTTTAATCCACCATGGGGGTTTGGTTATTGATCAGGTATCATCATGAGAGAGTGATGTTTCAATGCTTTCCTTTGATCAGATATCTGAATGGACAAGTGTTTTTCAGAGTCCCTCTATCTATTGTAACAACTTTGATTTATGTTGCGTGCTCACTCGCTGGGGGGAAATGTGTGCGGCAAGTGGCTGCTGACTGTCATGGACGTTATCAAAATAAAAAAATGTATTAGGGTGATGTATCCTTCAAAATTGTCAATATTTTCTTTCTGTTTGCGGATACAGGATGAACCCAACTAATCTTGTTTCTTTTGTTTGTTGGCGAGAGTTGCGTGGCATTTCTCCTCAGCCACTTCACATTGTCTGGAATGCTTTGCATACCTTTCTTCTGATAGCCTCTGTGATTCACGTAGCTGTACGATTGTATCCTGCACCTCTCTAAGCTATCTTTTGAGCCACGTCATGTTCCCTTCATGGCCTTTTGTTGCTAACACTTCAATGGTCTTTGTCGCTAGTTGTTGTCTCAACTCCCTGTTTTCTTGGTAAAGTTCGGCGATAGCTAGTTTCTCCTGCTACAGTTTTTGATATGGATCTTGATCATTTTTACCCATGACATCCATCCTCCTCATTTTTCTCCCACTTTCTCGGCTTGTACCTCCAACAGGTTCTATCCAAACAATGCGCATAAGTAACTTTTTAGCAACCGATCTTTCATGCGGCTCGTCTGGGATTCGGGTTTCCCCAACTTACTTATTTTTATTTGGTATGCCCTTCTCTAAGGTATCTTGTATTAGGGAGACAATGATTCTAATATCCTTCCTTCTTGCGTAGGTCCTTCCACTCCAAGTTTTGCGCGGCTTGTTATCATCGTTTCCGCAGGTAAAGGGAAAACTCCATTTGTATCCATGGGGATGCCTGTTGTGAGTGAGAACTAATCCCAGTCTCTTTGGGGCTTGAGCCTAGTGATTCTACCACTTTTCACACCCTTTATTATGTTTTGGGAGTTCTCCATGGCGCGACCGCTATTTATCTTGCATGCGGTGGATCTGGGGAATGCCCGAGGTGGAGAATTTGATCAACCTGGGCTTGGAAGAAAATTTTTAGACAGAGCATGAATGTGATTTCATGAATAAAATGGGTGCAAAACATATGGAATTTATAACATATTGAGTGGAAGGAGGAATCGTTCCAAGGGAAACTGAATTCATGGCGACTGGATGTTTCGAATCGAACTACAAATTTTCCATAACACATCCCTGCAAGTAAAGTAGAGGCGATAAGGGCTGCAGGGCATACATGATAGGAACACCACGATTTTTCATTGTCTTGACCTTAATAATGAGTTGATAATAGTTACTGCATTTAACGACATGACTTCCATTAACTACTTGACTCGACCTGGGACACATAGAGACTACCTTTTAACAGGACCCGACTCTCTGGGAACAACATATCCGTACCATTTACGCATGTTTTGTTGATACTGAGAGGGGGTGAATCAATATCAAGTACAATTTAAAAACTTTTTCAACTTATACTTAAACCATTCAATTATATCCAATGAGCAATGAAAAATAGTATAAGAATTACACCAATACACCACAATACACCATGCACAATATATGAGAAATAATCAATAGTTTTTGTTCAAGGGAAGTAATGACTTCCAAAGGTAGCTTCCAAATGTAAAGGGAGGGATAAAACTCCAAGAGGAAGACACAATACTCCAATATGAAGAGATATTTGAACTCTCTATCCTTGCCCCTTCCTTCCACCCAAGAATATATGAGAGATAATAAAACTTTACATTAAATCATCACCATCAACCAATCATCACATAGAACCTGATAATGTTTTCTGAGACTTCTTCAATTTCTGCAATTATTCAATTCTTGGAGTACTCTGATCCTGTAGATAATTTTACTCAATGTATTCTCTGAAACTCCTCTAATTTTCACTCCTTGAATCCTCCCCAAAAAGAGGTTATAGAAAGAATGGTAGACTTTATTCAACTCTGGTCTGTTCAAAAGACCCAACTTTTACAGCATGTCCCGCGCTCAATATTTAACATCGGATTCTGAAACTCACACAAAAGAAACTAAGGTCCATACTCTTTCCAATGGAAGTGGTCCCACTGCATTTGGAGTCTGTATGAAAAAGTTATGACTGTTTTACCCAGAACACCTGTCTATTGACTAGTTTCAGGACTGGTCACAAACCCTATATTCCACAGAGTGTATCTCCATAATTATAGCGAATAAAAATCTGAAAATTTTACCAGAGGTACCTTGATATGTATTCTCAATACCATAGAGATTTCACTATATGAAGCATTCTATAAAAAAAGTTATAGAAAAAATGGTAAGATGACCTGAAAATAACATACCTTAGAACACATCACCAAAAGACTTCATCCTCCCTTGAAATCTGGCCTTCTTTTACTTCTTCTTCCCTCTGAAATTCGACTTGTATCA
>ML793346.1:298720-311464 GCA_009831015.1 Picea engelmannii | reverse complement strand
AGTACTCTGATCCTGTAGATAATGTTACTCAATGTATTCTCTGAAACTCCTCTAATTTTCACTCCTTGAATCCTCCCCAAAAAGAGGTTATAGAAAGAATGGTAGACTTTATTCAATTCTGGTCTGTTCAAAAGACCCAACTTTTACAGCATGCCCCGCGCTCAATATTTAACATTTGATTTTGAAACTTGCAAACAAGAAACTAAAGTCTGTACTCTTTCCAATGGAAGTGGTCCCACTGCATTTGGAGTCTGTATGAAAAATTTATGATTGTTTTACCCAGAACACTTGTTTATTGACTAGTTTCAGGACTGGTCACAAACCCTATATTCCATAGAGTGTATCTCCATAATTATAGCGAATCAAGAGCTAAAATTTTTACCAGAGGTACCTTGATATGTCTTCTCAATACCATAGCGATTTCACCATCTGAATAGTTCTATAAAAAAGTTATAGAAAAAATGGTAAGATGACCTGAAAATAACATACCTTAGAACACATCACCAAAAGACTTCATCCTCCCTTGAAATCCGGCCTTCTTTTACTTCTTCTTCCATATGAAATTAGACTTGTATCAAATGAATGTATAATGATATTTATTTATACCATTTATGTCACTTCCTTTTAACATTAGGGCCGACCTGACACTTTCTTATTTTGTAATTATTTTCAGGGCCTACATGTACTTCCTTTTTCAATTCACTTTGTCATCTTCAAAAATTCATTTCTCCTCAACCATGAGGATCCATGTGACATGCCACATACCATCAGAAACAACATGATGTATACTATCCATTCATGGGTGTTGTATATGCATGCTCATTTTCCTTCATGTCCAAATACCTTTATCAATCTTGCGGTCCAAAACCCATGACTAGGGTTGACATCAATGACAACAATATATCTTCCAACATGTTTCAACTATGACATCCCTTCCCATTTCCAAGGGACAAATAACCACTTATTGAGTTTGATCCCTTCATTTTTACATACCTGAATTCACATGTTTTGACACATGGGCATAGCTCGACTAAAACCGACTCCAATTGAAAGGAAAATGGCGACGCTAACAATTGGCTCCAATGGGGATGATATCCTTCCCACGAGGTAGCAAAGAATAGTAAACCAGGTGCCTGACCATTGGGAATTATTTTGACTCTTCGACACTGAAATATGAAATACAAAATGAAACATAAACCTATCGACGCATCTTCTAAAAGATTCAACGTAAACCCAGGGCCTTCACTTTGGGCTTCAATTTTCTGCTGACCTACTGAATTGATACAAAAAAATAAAATGACTATTTACAATGACATACGACCTAAATAGATCTTATTTCGTTAGATAATGTTTGAGGAACTTTCCATTTACAGGCCCTGAACCAAGGAATTCTCCATCTGATCTTTCTAGAAAATAAGTGTTTCTCCCGCAATACGCGCTAACTCTGAATGGACCCATCCAAAGGTGGTCAAACTTTTTGTGATTTCCTTTATCTTCATTCCTTACATGCCATCTCAACACTAGCTCCCCTACTTGAAACTCCTCCTTCTTAGAATGCTTGTCGAATCTTTTCTGCATCCTCTCCTGGTGGAGTTGTGATCGATTGTACACCTGTTACCTCATCTGTTGTGTCTGAATTAGCTGATTTATTCTCCTTTGTGCATCATCTAGCTCGGACTCCTTCTCCTGCAACAAATTTCTGACGGGAAGCCCCAATGAGGTAGGGAAAACTACATCTACCCCATAAACAATCTGGAAAGGTGACGTTGAGATAGAATTCTTGGTGGTGACCCTGTCTACCCATAATGCGTAAATAAGATTTTTATGCCAGGCCCTCTTGTTGTCTTGTAGGAGCCTCTTGATGATCCTGGTCAAGATTTTGTTTGAAGATTCAACTAGCCCATCTACTTGTGGGTAATATGCTGTAGCATGCCCCAGGTTTATATTGTAATTCTAACAGAATTTATCCATCCTTTTGGATTTGAATGTGACCGCGTTGTCTGTTATGATATTGACAGGGCACCCTAATCTCAACAAGATATTCATCTCTAGAAATTGGATGATGACTACATCAGTAGCTTGTTTCGTGGGGATCGCTTCTATCCATTTTGTGAAGTAGTTTGTGGTTGTGAGTATCCATTTGTGCTGCACTGAGGATGGAAGATTTATTTCCCCTATGAATCCAAACCCCACTGCATGAAAGGTGCTTCAAGTGAGATTAGATTTAGTGGTAAGGGCTGCATCTTTCTTCGTCCATCGAAAATATGACACTTGTGGAAACTGAAAAATTATTTGTTCACATCCACGAAGATTGTAGGCTAATAGTAACCCTCTCTTAGGATTTTTTGCGTGGTGGTTTTCCAATAGTGGTGTCCCCCACAGTCACCTTTGTGGAATTCCTCGATAGATTGTTTCGTGTCATCTTCCAACAAACAACTCAGCAATATCCCTCCAGAGTCCTTCCAGTAGAGTGAGTTATCCAAGACACAGAACCTAACCGCTTTGAGCTTTAAGAATTTGGCCTTGGTCTTACTTAAACCTAGAGGGGACTGTAGATTTCTCAACACATAGATGATGTCTGCATACCACGACGAATCGATGAACTTTTGAGACACCCATGTAGTCATTTCTTCTTGAGGGCCCTCTTACAAATCAACAATGAAGTTGATCCCAACATCATCACAGTCCGACTGTGCCATCAGCTTTGCCAGACCTAGACCCTTAATTAGTTTTGTGGGCTTGATCTCAATATTGTATTCCAGCGTGGCCGCTATCCACTTTACCTCTTCTCCCTTCAAGGTCAGTTTGAGTCAGGATATCCTTTACTGAGTTGCTAGGCACATAAGCAATGATGTGGGAGTGCAATATGTATGTCCTGAAATCCTTCAGGGATTTTACTAAGGTGTATTCTTGTTTTTCCATAATGTCATACCTTAGTAGAGCATCCCTCAACATCCTGTTAAAATAGGCTATAGGCTTCTCAAAGTTCTTCTTGTCTTTCTGCAACAACATGCCGACAATCGTATGCTCCGAGGCGAATAAAAACAACATGAAATATTTCCTGAAGTCTGGATTGGCTAGAACAAGAGCTCTAGTCAACACCACCTTGATATCTTAAAAATATTTCCTAGCTTCCGGATTCCACTTGATCTCATTCCCCTTCCTAAACATGCAAGTTATGTTCTTTATGATGTCTGCCAAGTTCGAGATGAACCTTCTCAAGAAGTTTACCTTTCCTAGGAAGGATTGCACTTCCTTCTTATTGCGAGGAGTGTCGATTTTCAGGATTCCATCAACCCTACTGGTGTCTATCTTGATTCCCTCTTTTGAGATAATGTGCCTCAACAACTTCCCTTCTTCCATCCCGAAATATGTCGTCTTTGGATTTAGCGATATGCCAAACTTCTTGCACTTCTGGAAAACTTTCTTTAGATGCTCGAGGTGTTGTTCATCGGAGTTAGAGTATACTGTGATGTCATCTAGATAGATCACAATGAACTTTTACCTTTTGTAAGCAAATGATATGTCCATTCCCTCTGGAAAGTGGCACTAGCGTTCATCAGGATGAAAGGCATCTTGGCATACATGAACGTCCCCAATGGAGTTGTGAAAGCCATTTTTTCTCTGTCTTTGGGGTGGACCATGGTCTGATTATACCCCAAGCAACCATCCAGCATGGACATCTTCTAGGACCCCAACACCTTTTGCAGGATATAGTCCATTTTAGGGAGAGGGTAGTGGTCCTTTAGGGACACTTTGTTCAAGTTTCAGAAGTCCACATGCAGTCTTATTTTGCCGCTCTTCTTTCTTACATGTACCAAATTAGCTACCCATTTCGAGAATATTAAAGAAATGATAATGTTAGCTTCAAATAGTTTATGTACCTCATTTTCAATCAATGAATGTAGAAGGGGATTTATCCATCTCAACTTTTGTTTGAAAGGATTCTGGTCATCTTTGAGAGGGATGACATGCTGAACTACTTTAGTGTCATACACCTTCAAGTTGTCATAGCTCCATGTGACAACATCGGGGAAATCCTTCATGAGCTTGATGTATTCTTGTTTGACCTCTGGACTGAGTGTTTTCAACAATTTGATTATTTATGGGTTCTCCTCATTCATGATGTTGCAGTCTTCGACATCCTCATCATTTTCAATGATATTGGGATTTCTAGACACGTCATTTTCGTCAAACAACTTTTCCAATGGAACTAGCCCTTTTGGGATGATGTTGTTCTTTAATTGTAGTATGTCCCTTCCTGCTATTTGGTTTTGGAAAGGGTATTCATTACTGCATGCATATATTCTCTCGTCTTCATCGCAACAACACTCATCAACAATGTTTATGTTAGCAAACTCATTGCTCATTTGAAGAAATCTCTCCACCTGTTTGTCGTCCTCAAAAACTTTCCAATGTTTGATATTATCAGGCACTGTCGGCCTGTGTTTGACTTCGATCTTGTATTCTGTGTTTGAGAATATGGGGATTCTAAAAAATGAGGAGGAGGTGGCCAATGCATCGATGATTTTATTTTTCTCTATTGGGATAGCAGATAGATTGTACTCTAAAAATTCTTCGAGGAGATCCAACACCAAATTTTTGTACCCTCTCAGCCTAGGGTGTTTGGATTGATATATTCCTTTCACCTGGTTTATAATTAGCTCAGAGTCTTCGTGCACTTCTATCCTCTTCGCTTCCAGTTCTTTCAAAAACTTCAAACCTAAGATCAGTGCCTCATAATCGACCATGTTGTTTGTGCATTCGAACGTGATCTTGTTTGAGAACAAATTTGTGCCCATCTCGAGGGGGGATTATCCATACGTCGACATCTACTCCTTCCTTACTGACATCACCATCAAAAATCATGTTCGATATCTCATTTTCTGTGTGGTTCTTTGAGTCGACATGCTCTGCTGCTTTCTGTGCAGTGTCCTCATCGGATGTCATGATGGTTTTCGACTCCTCCTCTTCAAAGCTCAAGTCATTGTAGAATACAGAGGAACAAACCTCAGTGCCGACAGAGTATATAGGATGGTTATTTGGCTACGTCTTTCTTCTCACCATGTATTTCAGCAACACTTCTTTGTACAACCATCTATCTTGGCCAAAGATAGGAATGGTGGCATATGACATGTCCATTTGCAGGGTCCCCTTTAACTTCGCAACCCACGACCTAGACAACAACATGCTGAAATTAGGGGGTATGTCCACCATGGCCATGTCCATAACCATGTTCTTTGAAGGAATTTGGGCCAATGACATGACCAAGTCGTTGATGAGGCCCGAGCACTTGAATTTCCTTGAATCAAAAGAGAAAAGTTCCTTAGAGGGCCTGTTGATGTCCAAACCCAATTGATCCATGATCACCTTCTGCATGAGGTTGTGTGATGATCCCGAATCTAGCATGGTGTTATGCAAGGTCATGTCATGAACCTTTAGAATGATGTAGAATGGAGGGATGTCCTCAGTATCACTTGTGATCCAAAATCAGATCCAGAAGCTTGACAGGGCTTAAAAATGATAAAAAAATGAAAGTTCTCAGAATCCAACAAAAATAGTGCCATTGCGTCTGTCTCATCTTCCTGATTCCGGCCATATATTTACTTCATCAAACGGGCTCCGTATGCACAAGATATCAGGTTCTGTCCGAAAAGCCAAACAGGCAAAAAAAAAGGGGGATGACTGTACAGTCCGTACAGTCCCACGTGGCATGATGATTGTATGAGCCATACAGCTATACAAATGATGTGGAAACCTCTGGATATAACATGTGGCAGTTCTTGAAGAGGACACGTGGCAGGTGATGTGGTGTATGACATTTGACACGTGGCAGACACGTGGGGCATCCAACGATTGACACTTGGCAGATTTTAGTTGGTGGTTGATGTGCCACGTGGCCCAGTCATGGGCTACCACATGGCACCCTGTGGTTGGTTAATGGTTTATGTAAAATTTATATGGGTTCACCAGAATTGAACCCCCGACCTATCCTCTGGGCAACGAACTGGCAGGACCGGGCTAACCGCCCAGCCCATGGGTAGTTCTTGTTATGTATACGACGCAAATAATATTTATGTTTGAGTAAAGGTTTCATTGGCAGGGGAAAGGGTCAGGGCTTAGCCCCAGCCCTCGGCATTGACATATGACCACGATATATTTCATGCCCCACATGACCACGAGCGCGGGAGTAACCAGATGGAGCCTGGCCCTCGGTTCTCGGGCAGGTCACATATGACCTGGAGCTGATCTGACAAGAGCGCGCATGGAGTGTATTGGATAGGGCTTGGCTCTTGGTTCCTGGGCGAACCCATGTGACTCAGGACCATACCCTACAATAGGATACAGGGGTTATGGAGTGTTAGCCCGCGGATATATGCAGAGCCCGATGACCAAGAGCTAGCAAAGGGGGGCCAGCGTAGAGCCAGTGGAGCGCTCGGCCACATGGCCACCTCCCATATGACTAGGGGTGCGCCAGTTTGGGGGCTGCACCCTAATTTTATACAATTTTGGGTTTTTGTTGTATAGTTTGGATTTTCAATGATATATTGCCTGATATTAATTGATTTTCTCCATTTTTGGGAGATATTGGGCATTTTTGGAGCCCAAATTTTGGGAGGAAGTTGGGGATGGATAACCAACTTCAGATCTATATAAACTAGGCCTGTTTGAGGCCATGGAGGACAGTCAAGGATAGAAAAATAAGAGTTATGCTGAAGGGAAGCCAAGCCAAATCCATTTTTATGCAGGGAAGCTATTGAGGAGTAGATGCTTGCGGGCCATTTCTGGGAGCTCCAGACGTTCGTTTTGCATGCCGTTTTCTTTGCAGGGTTCTAGAGATCTGGAAGAACATGACTAGATTAGTCTTGTAGCAAATTGGCACTGCTGGGATATACTTTTGATATTTTGAATAGAAATAGAGAAGCCTCCCCCACAGAGACAAAGGCTCGGAGACGTAGGCAAAGTTGTGCCGAACTCTGTTATCAATTCTCATGTTATGGTTTGCTGTCTATTATTTCCTTTCAGATCTATGTATGTGTATATGGATGTCATAATTCCTCTTCTTTCCTCATTATTTCATTAAATTTTCTCAAATGGTTAATTAACGTATGCAAAATTAAAACTCAAACATAGTCATTAAAAGATCCTATGGATCAACTTGTCTCTTCAACACACATACCAAACATAATAGAAGGGTGATTGTCTTGGACATTCAAAGTATCCCGGGTCCCTCCCATTTTCAACATTTTAATAATTTTTTCTCTATATTCACCCTTTCTGATAAGTTCGTTAAAGGGGACAAAGATTTTGATCTTGGTCATTTCATGCTCAAAGTTAAAAGAGGGAAAGACCTTCTCTACCTCCTTTCCGCCCACTTCTCGACTTGCTTCTGGAATTTTCTTCGGGCCTCCTCCTTCGAATTTTCTTTTTCAGTCGAATATTTGGTCATGTTGTCTGGCCTTGGTCGTCTTGTGGAAGGGGTTTCCACCAGAGTTTTCCTTATGGGGTTAGTCTGTTGAGCTTCAGTGTGAGCCTCCTTGTTCTTGATGTTATATTACTTCTGAAACTACATGATGGAGTTCTAGTAACCATTCCTGAACTCTTTCATTTCCCAGTACAACACATCATCTGTTTCCCCAAACAGTGCATCATTGGTCTTTAACATAAAATCGTCGTTTTGACTCATGTATCGATCATGTTCACTCTTTTTTAAAAATACGCACAGGTTCTTGTCGTCGCAACAATGCATTTGTTCTTCAAACATTTGATTGAAATCCTTGTCCACGTAATTTCTCTGGAATGGAGGTCTTGTTTTCTGGTCACCCTGGTCTCTCTGCTCCCTCTGTCTAATCTGAGGAACTTGACCCCTTCTGAGATTTTGATTTCTTGGTTGGGGGTCCTGTTGTTCTCAGGTGACAGGTCTGTTTCACACAGACATTCTCCCATCAGTTTCTCCATCATCTTCATCATCAAATCAAACTTATTGTCCAATGAATGAGATGTCGATGGTTTTCCATCTCCTTGGGGCTTCTTATCGCCTCTATTGAATCTCTATTTGATCTTCCCTGACACCATCATTTTTACTTCGACTTCGATTGCATTGCTCATTATTGCATGTAGATTTGTTGATCTTCTTTCTCTCAACAGAAAGGAGAAATCATTGTCGAAGGAGTCAATGTATCACAACTGCGTAGCTCCATAGGGGGGGGCTGGACTTCCGCAGGAATCAAGTTATAAACCTTCATGAAACGGCCTGAGAATTCTTGCACCGTCTCCTCCGACACCTTCTTCATATTATACAGCTGCAAGGGGTTCTTCTTGTCTCCCCATCTAGCAATGAAATATGTATTGAATGTGGTGAAGTTTTAAATTCTTATAGCTAGGAGGGATTTAAACCATTTCCTCACCTCCCCCCCAAAAAAATGCGTGAATAACCTCATTTTCGTGTCTGCATAGTCCACCTCCTCTAGGTCGACGAAATCATTGAACCAATCCAGATGCCTCTAGGCTGAACATTCCCTTCAGCATTGTAGAGATTGATCCTATGGCTGTAATTTTGGGGTGAATCATGTAGTTGGGCTGGTAGAACGAGGGGGGCGAATATGGTGGCCATGGCTCTAGGAGGGTTGGGTATTTGAGGGATATTATTAGACACTAGGTCTTGGAATCTCTTCTGGTCTAAAACTATCTTGTCTAAGATGGTTTCTGACTTATACCTGAACATGGTTTGTTCAAAGAATGCGTCAAAATCAAGATCCTCAATGCTTTGCATGCCATCTTTGGGTAAAGACAGGCTTATGTTCAGATAATAAAACGGGTCTGGTGCTTTCTCTCTAGTCCTGTGAAAAATTTTCTCAGGGTTGTACACAGGCTTTGCAAGGTTTGGCTCAGGATTTTCTCTGGTATAGATTGTCTTTAGAGCTAGGGTTCCTGAACTACACTACTTGGAGCTACTGTTATTTTTTATTGGAGTTGCGAGGGTAAAGGTTTAAGATGGTATAGATTTTTGTCCCTCTATTACCCTCAGGGGAAAACTACAACGTTAGTCATTCTCCTTGGGAAAATCTATTCAATTTCGTCCCCGACAATGATGCCAGAATGTTAGCACTCTGTAAATCTATTCAGTTGATAAACAGACGATAGAGGTAACTATTTAAACCAAATTTGAGACCCGAAACTAGACTTTTGGATCCAAAGAGGGCTCTATCGAAAAACATTGTCTCAACGCAAGATATGGCTTTAAAGTTTTTGGCTAGATTTAACACCTTTGAAATGATGGTTTCTGGTTATATTGGCACAAGAGAGAAATACCTTGGGCTATGGAGTGGGTTCGATAAAACAATAGAAATAAATGACTCAGTGACTGAACTTGAGAGGATAAAGTCTAAGCGAGAAACAATCTTCAGTTTTAAAATCGTAATGTGCGGTGGGAGATGTTGTTCCTGAGTCTGTACTAAGGCTTAGAGTACAGTGTCAAGGCATCCGAAAAGAGACATAAGATATATATAATAGTAAAGTTTCGTTGGTATGGGAAACTAAGGGAGATTCCTACTCTCTCTGCGTCTAGCTTCCAACTGTTCCTGGATTGCGATATCTCGTTCAATGGCCGCCCATGAACGTTCTAAGTCTTCCCGGGTATTAGCAGTTCTAAGGGTCGTGCTGAAAAGATTTAATGCGATATTAGTTTGGTCAGATATCCCGAGTTGAATATTAGGTTTAATTACCGTGGGTACAGTCATTGAGGAACAATGAAGGTATAGAAATGATTTAGCAATAGATTTTAGTGGCTGATTCAATTTAGTCAAAACAAGAGAAATCTTCGTATGAGGGATGAAACAGGACTACAAACAAAAGGGACTTTTCCGTAACTGTATGATTTTCGTAAAAGATGTGAAATGAGAGAAGAACGTCTAATACTAATAACGTAAAATCCTTATCGATAAAAACTCACGCATATATGGAAAAAGAACTTGACATAAACATAATTGACAGGGTGCAAGTAAACATAAAATCCTGTAACTGTAGCTTGGTCTTACACCTGCTGATAGCCGGTGCAGAGGAAAGACAAGGGACAATTACTGCAATATAAACTTGCTTCACTATAGAAGTGGTCGTACTAAATTACAGTGATGTACGTCAGTTATGTAGAGCAAAATGAGAAGAAACAAAGAACATAACAAAACGAACTAATTATGTAGAGAAAAATGAAAAGAAACAAAGAACATGACAAACAAACTTGAGATACAGTCGGAACAGGATCGGGAATCTTGAATTTGCTTTGTATTAACTTCCTTCATGAGAGAATTCTATTACAATGAATACCAAAAAGTCCAGCCCCGGTCTCTTCTTTCTTTGTTCTATTTATACAAAAAGGTGCCAGTTGCTTCCTTTACACGAGTCGGTGTATATGATACACTTGTCCGTAAAGTTAGATACAAACTACGGTGGTTCCGTTTGGCAGCTGTTAGGAGTGAAGCCATTCCATCTCTTCCACTCCATTTTCAAAGTGCGCCAGGTGCTTGTCTCTGCATAGACTCGGTGCATATCCTACATTTGTCCAGGAATTGAGCTATGAGCTGTGACGGTTCCGCCTGACAACTGGCTTCGGCAAGAAAGCATTCTCGGGCCAACTGCGGAAGTTGATTTCCCATAAATGCATCAACAATATTAAGGGTGCCGAATTGTACGTTGGGTTGAATTAGATGCTCATCAATTTGGGGCATCCCTGCCCTGTCCATTTTAGAGATTTCCACTAAATCTCTCCCATTTTTCTCTTTTATGTCAAGGGAGATCTGCTCCATATCTATTTGTCTCAGCGCCCCTGTGTCTCCTCCAATTTCCATCCCTAATAGTTCAACATTTATATTTTTGAAGGTTCCTTCGAGTGAAGTTGTCACTTTTTGTGCCTGTTCTCTGCTCAAATCAATATCATGCTCCTAGTTCTTCAACAAAATATTACCTCTTGTCTGTTCAGTAATGGAGAGCCCGGGTGTTCCTGTTGAAAACTTGTTATTGGTAGCTATCACTGCTTCCTGGAAGATGACCCGAGCAACTTCTACGTTTCTTTCCTTGACAGTCAGATTCTCGGAAATCTGATTTATCAACAAACAATCGTTTCGAAACTCCCCGATCTTGTTCAGTAGGCTCTATTGAGCAGAAGAGATCTTCCTCCTAATGTCGACTGCTCAAGATTTGATCATCTCGACGTTAATCACCTTGCTTTCTGCAACCTCTAGCTGAGCCCGTAATTGCATGATCGTATCCTTCTGGTGGTCGAACTGCACCCGGCCATCTCGGATAACCGAATTCACCTGTTCAAGCTTGGTCTTGAGGACCTCAATTTCTTTCCTATCGGCTAATTGGGCCAGCTCTATGGCTCCACTTGCTTGACTCTTAGCATCTTCAACAGCTGAGGCTATTCGAGCTTCAAGAGTCTTGATTAACCGATTCTTCGCTTTAAGCTGATTTTTTAATGCCGCGACTGATACTTGATTTGCCGTTGCATACGCTCCCAGCGTTCCCGCAATCTCTGTGGCAAACTCATCTTTTCTTTTGTTCTTCCCATCAGTTATCACTTTGTACCTTTTGACAGTAGACCCTCCCTCCTGATGAAATTCCTGCTTAACTACAACTTTTCTCTTTTTATCAAAAAAGAATTCGTTGGGAGGTAGTTCTTCTGCCCTTATGGGCCTCAATTCTTCGCCAAATATCCAACCTTCACTAATATCTGCTTGTGCTGATTGCAGAGGTGTGATAGAGGTGATGGGCTGCCCGATTTGTTTCGCAGCTTCCCCCGGTGTGCCGAGTGGACTTTGCTGTTTCGGGGGGTCAGGAGTCTTCATTCCTGCCTCTGGATTCTGACCTTCGGGTGGACCTGTATCTCTTATTTCCTCCTCTGGATTCTGCTTCTTAGGAGGATCAGTAGCCTCTTTTTCTGTTTCTAGATCTTCCTCCTGTTCAGGGTTTTTCTCCTGTTCAAGGTTTTTCTCCTGTTCTCCTTCCTGATGCTTCTCGGGGTTAGAGGTTTGCCCCTCAGAACCTTTGGCTTCCTTATCCTTATCCTTATCCTTAGGGAGTCCCAAACCTCCCAGCACCACGGGGAGACATCGCTTCCTGTTCGCCTGGAATCTTAAGACAACATCCCTGTCTTCGGCCGGTAGGTATTTGATCCGGAATTGTACTTCCGAATAGGAATGGGCCCCTCGGAAAACATCATCCGAGGGTGAGTCTTCGTGCTCGAACCTTTTTAAACCGCAATTTCCTAAATGAGCGCTTAAGATCCTCTATGGATCATGCCTTTTATATTCGATGTAGGCCAAATTCAAGCCTTCTAAGGCTGCAGCCTCAGCCTTCGCATGCCCAAAATCTAACAAGGAAAAATAATTAAGCCGGATAGGAAAAGACGGCCATACCTTCTTTGCTGATGCCTTTAACTCTTTGCTCACGCTGCCAATTATGGTTTGGCGAGCGATTTCTCGACATGCCAATTTGTCGGGAATAAATTGTGGGAGCGCCCGAGGAGGAACAACAGCTCCGAATACTCTCAAATAAGAGAATTCCTCTTCCACATACCAGTCTATGATATGGTTCAGACTCGCGTCCATGCCATCAGGGATGCGGGGTGGCAAAAGGCCAAAAATGGTGACGTGCAGGGGCACTATCACCCAGTTAAAAATTTCATAAATGAAATTATTTGCATTGTTCTCCCACATTTTATCGTGGTAGATATGCACAGCTTTGTCT
>ML793346.1:263733-297138 GCA_009831015.1 Picea engelmannii | reverse complement strand
TGGATCGTGAATCGGGAATTCGAAGATAAGTTTTTAGGAGAATGATACGCCGAGTCGCGAAATCGCGATGCAGTGATGATCAAGGCTCAATAAAATTATGTCGCGACTTCGCGAGTCAGAGTCTCGGATCTTTTAACTTTATGAAAGGGAATGCTGAGAGGCGATGTGCCGAGAGGCGATATGCCGAGAACCAAGTTTAACTATAATTAGTTGTTTACTCTTGGTTCTTAACCGTGGTTATTTTAAAAAATTATCGCGTTCTCGGCTCTCGGGGTTGTGAAAACACAAATTTAGGGTCGAGAAATGCCGAAGCGCGAAACCCCGAGGATGTCATAATCAAGGGTTAAAGGTCTTACACTATTATTGCCTTGGACAAAAATTAAAGCCGAGTTCGCACTTCTCGCGACTCGGGACTTGTGAATTCAAGGAATGAGGTGTCCGGCTTGCGAGATTACGAAGCTTGAAAAATCTTAAGGACAAACATACTTGCGAAAAACGGGCCCTTTGTAAGTGACAAAGCATTACTTATTCAGGCAACAAAAAGCTTTTTTCAGAGTTTTATGGATTTTGAAGGAAAAGGGAAAGAAAACAACTTCATATCTTAAGAATCAGAATATTCTAAAATTGTGTGAGGCGGAAAAAACAGGGGCGGCTCCAACAGGAGAAAAAACAGGAAGCAACTCAAAGCACTGTTGAGGGTGAATTCAGAGTTAACTTTAGAGGAAAAACGTTTTGTCTAAATGGCGTGAACAAGGGGCACTATGCAGCAAATCCACAGGTTCAAAATTTCATTTCGATTTAGACAAAAAAATATATGAATAAAGAAAACAGGAAGTACATATGCAAATAAAGGAAACCAATACACCCAACTGCTACAATTAGAATCTTTTCATCAAATCTTCAGGACTTTTGCATTAAATTTCGATCGATCTCAAACTACATACAATAGTCACTGTCTATACTAGTTTTTCCAACCAACCTGGTTGACATTGAAAAGATCAAATATATAGGCGAGGGCGCTTCTTGGGATGCCCTACTCTTCTAACTAATATCTCTAAAAACTATGAAACTGACTGTTTGCACTAAATGACTCTTCACATGACGGTTTTCCAAAAATAGACAACAAATACATTTGGTTACATCATTATTGTTTGTAATACGCCACGGGGGTTCAAATATTGATCAGGTCTCTTCATGAGAGAGTGATGTGTCAATTCTTTCCTTCGATCATATATCTAAACGAAAAAGTGTTTGTCAGAGTCACGCTATCTGCTGTAATGACTTTGATTTATGTTGCACACTCATTTGTTGGGGGAAATGTGTGCGACAAGTGGCTACTGACTGTCATGGTTGTTATCAAAATGAAAAAATTTCTTAGGGCCGATGTCTCCTTAAAAAATTTCAAGATTTGATTTCTGTTTGCGGATATAGGATGAACCCAATTAATCTTGTTTCTTTTGTTCGTTGGCGAGAGCTACACGAGCTTTCTCCTCGACCGCTTCACATTCTTTGTAATTATTCACATACCTTTCTTTTGACAACCTCTTTGCTTCACACAGCTATACGATTGTATCTTGCACCTCTTTGAGCTATATTTTGATCCACATCACGTTCCCTTTGTGGCCTTGTGCTACTAACACTTCAATGGTATTTGTCGCTAGCTGTTGTCTCAACTCTTTGTTTTCCTGGTAAATTTTAGTGATAACTAGTTTCGCCTGATTTAGTTTCTGAGATAGCTATTGTTCATTTGTACCCATGACATCCATCCTCCTCATTTTTCTCCCACTTTCTCAACTTGTACCTCTAACAGGTTCCATCCGGATAATGCGCATAAGTAACTTTTTAGTGACTGATCCTGCGCGTGACTCATCTGGTATTCGGGTTTCCTAAGCTTCCATATTTTTCTTTTGTTTTCCCCTTCTCCGAGGTATCTACTATTGGGAAGATAGGTCTTCTAATATCCTTCCTTCTTGCACAAGTCCTTCAACTCTAGGTTTCACGTGGTGTGATATCATCTTTTCTGTGGGTAAAGGGAAAACTCCCTTTATTTCCCTGGGGATGCCTGCTGTGAGTGAGAATCCCAGTTGCTTTGGGACTTGGTCCTGGTGATTCTTCCACTTTGTGTACCCTTTATTATGTTTTGGGAGGTCTCCATGGTGTGACCTCTATTTATCTTTCGCACGGTGGATCCGACAAATGCATGAGGCAAAGAATTCGATCAACCTAGGCTTGCGAGAAAATTTACAGACAAAGCATGAATCTGATTTCACGAATAAAATGGGTGCATAACATATGGAATTTATAACAGATTGGGTGAAAGGAGGAATTGTGCTAAGGGCCACTAAATTTATGGTGAATGGATGTTTCAAATCGAACTGCAGATTTTCCATAACACATCCCTGTGTGTAAAGTACATGCGATAAGGGCTGCAGGGCATACATGATACGAATGCCATAATTTTTCATTCTCTTGGCCTTCATAATGAACTGATAATAGTTACTACATTTACTAACATGACTTCCATTAACTACTTGACTCGACCCAAGACACATAGAGACTACCTTTTAACAGGACCCAGCTATGTGGGAACAACATACCCATACCATTTATGCATGTTTCGACTCTGACATCCCTTCCCGTTTCCAAGAGCCAACCAACCACTTTTTGACTTCGACCCCTTCATTGGTATGTACCTAACTTCACATGTTTTGACACATGGGCCATAACTCAACTAAAACTAACTCTAATTGAAAGGAAAATGGCAATGCTAACAAGTCCCATGTGTTCTATTGAGATTTTTGTCCAAGGAAGGTGTCAATCACTTAATTTACCATATTGATGGGTACCCACTTCCAAGATTCCTTTCCTCAGATCAATCCTTACTATAGATATGGATTCCAATGAGTTGAAGTCGAATCAACTTGACATGAAGGACATCGACTAGGTGGGAGACAAATCGAACAAATAATATACCGACTAAGAAAAGGGAGAGTAGTCGACCAAGGATATTGAAAGTTGACTAGCTTAAGACTTAAGTGGATCAAGACAAGAAGTGACCATGGAGAGTCAAGTCGACAAAAGGTTTAATTCAACTAGGGTATGCACTAAGTTGACCTAACAATGTACTAATTCGAGACCATAAATGAAATGCTCAGGTAATGGAAGTCATCTCCAACAAAGAATAAATTTACCCTAGGTGATAACTCAACCAAGCTTGAAGTCAAATCGACTAAAGATGAAATCAAAACGACCAACTATGGATTTATTTTCCCATGGAGAGAGAGATTAGTGCACATGGTACATACAACCTTTATATATCCACATGTGTCCTGTGGGAAAATGTGAGGTACCAAATGTGTTATAATAAGTAGAAATAAAAACATTGCAGAAATTACGAGTGGAACAACAAAATATAGAGAATTAACACAAAAAATGATAGCTTTATTGATATAAATCCAAGTTCACTTGACTCTTCAAGGGGGAAACCTCTAGCAGAGTAGATATCCATTACAATAATTCTCAAGACAAGGATTTCCCATACCTTCTACTTCTATTTATACTATTTCTATCTTCTAAAGAACATTCTATAGGAAGATCTTTCTAGAAGCGAAACCTTCTATTAAGTATTCTTATGTTAGACTTGTTCACATTATTATATAGGCCTTATTTACTAATTTCATCATTTATTACATAGAAAACATATTATTGTATCTACATGAGGGGTTAGGGAGGTTAGGTCCCTGACATGACCTCACCCTTGAAAATCAGCGTTGTCCTCAAGGCTTGAGATGGGGAAATTTTTGTATAATGGTATTCGATTCCCAAGTGGCATATTTTGGTGGTGTGTCCTTCCACTAAACCAAAACTTTATTGATAGTGCATTCATAGAGACAATGTTCACTCTTGTCGAATACTAGTTGTGGTTGCAACCAAATTGATCTTTCTTCATCCAACTCAGGGAGAATGGTTTGAGTTTGATAGTTAGATTCAATAAATTTCTTTAAGCATGAGACATCGAAAAAATGATGGAGCTTAGAATGTCTAGGAAGAGATAACTGTTTGTCCACTTTTCCCACTCACTTGAGAATTAAGTAAGGACCATAGAAATTTGGGGCAAGTTTCTAATAGTGGGAAGGTTTGAGTGAATTTCTCTTATAAGTTTGCAGATGAAGAAACTCCTATTCCCATTCAACAATTTGACATTCTAAACAACCCTGATCTACTTGTTGCCTCACGTGATTCTAATCCATGACTAAATTTTCTTTGAGGGTACAGAGAATGGTCGTACAGATTGTAAGAGAGCTTTCAACCTATTGATCAATATTAGATACACCTAGAAGGTATGAGGTAACTGATGGTGTATTTTTCCTATAGATAGCTTCAAAGGGAGTCATACGAGTGGTAATATGTTAAGATGTGTTGTACCACAATTGAAATATGGGTAAGCACTAAGTCCACTAATTTTTTTCGGTCAGACGCAAAACACCTCAAATATGTTTGCAAACATTTTTTGATAGCTTCAACCTTTCCATTAGTTTAGGAATGATAGGTAGTGTTGAGATGCAATTGGGTTCCTTGGTGTAATGTTCCCTCATTCCAACCGAGGGACATTATGGTGCATAATACACATAAAAATGAAATTTATGCTAACTAAAGTAATTATTTTACTATTAGCCGATTTCCTATAGCTTATATCTACAAATTTAAAACAAGTTTAGATATTGTATATAACCATAAAATAGATGCATCTAAATCACACCAAATTAACAAGAATGCAACTTAATCATTCACAAAACAACATATAAATCATTCTCAAATACATATAGTTGATGCACAACAATACCACATGTGAATAACATGACAATAAGATATAACACTTATCTTTTGAATATGTTGTGCAACTAGCTACTTTGGATGGACATTCCACCCAACCATAGACTGAATGTTCCAATTCTCAACAGGAATTCACCCCTAAGCTAAGGCTAGTAATCCACAAAAGAAGGTGGTCTCTCATAGTCCATTTGCAGCTCATAAAATTCATAACCCAATTGATATTCTCCTACAACTATCCTGATTGTTCTAGTGGCTCTCTTCCTCTCGACCTTCCCAACCCAAGGAATGCACCATTAATTTATTAGGGATAAACCAAGGTATGTGCCATCCATTTATCATGCTTAACCCAAGGAATGTTCCATTCATTTATCAGGGTCTCTCTGGCATAGGTAGCTACGAATCTCTTAGCTGGGAACTCAAGGGAACTTGCTACTAGGAAAACTACCAGCAAACCAACAACAAACACTTGTTATTACAGTGTAACTCACTCTGTAGTTCACTCTTCAAGAATAACAACCTGGATCTTCAATATTTATCTCCAAAATACTCCATATACATTCCAAATTTCTATGGAATTCTCCCTCCATGGTTGCACCAGCTTCAATATCTATTTCTTGCTCTCTCCTTTCCTTCATGCACAAAAACTTCATGTCCAAGAATTCCTGTCCCAACCCATAAAAATTTCCTCCCTTTGGATTTCCTTTCTTGACTCACACTCTTCCCCAAGCTGATCGTAATGAACACCCATGTGCCTAATAACTCTGGGATGTGACCACTCACACCCACCTTATTACATGTATTCAATGATTGGATTTGGGAATTCTCAATAAAAAATGGAAGGTTCATTTACAAAATGACAATTTTAGGTTTGAACTAATATACATGGGTATTCCCCCCTTGGACACCTCTTGGATATTATCCTAGACACTTCCCCCTCTTGTGGATTAATTCACCCCCCATCTCTTTCCCATGTCCCCTTAGCAGTTGGCATCACATTTTATTATTAAAGAATAGAGATATAGTTTGCATATTACATCACTTGGCCATATACACATATTATATCCACATAAGCATTAATTAAACTAGGGATTATAGTGGGGATGTTATATTGCCCCTCCCCTACAATTGTATTATGTCCTTGGTGTACACTTTTCCGATATACATATATGAAAATTTACATCACAATACTTAGAAATAAAATTTTACAATTTCACAACTCCAGTAGCAGTTCCAAAAAAACACAGCCACAAGCAAGATCTTAGCCATTGCAAGATAAAAATTAGTCGCACATGAAGAAAATTCATTGACAATATGATAAAATATATCAAAATGACGCACAGTGAATAAATATGTATGATTTCCTCCCTTTAACCAACTAGGGTGGATGGTATCACCACTAAAAACAATCTTCCAAACTCTCTAGGGTTTTCATCCTAAGATCCAAAGCCATAAGACCTCTCTCAATTTTGTTTTAGAAAATAACAATGTGCATAATGAGAGAGGGCACCCTCATTCTCCTTTTATTTCCTCATTGACCCTTTTGAGACCCTTTCACCCTTTTAATAAAGTAAAGTTACTTTATAAACTTAAGTCACTTAAAACACCTTTTTAATTAATTACTCAATGTCATTTAAAAAAAAAATACTTTTCCACTCTAATCACAATAAATAATTAATTAATCTCATTTTTCCGTTGACTATAGCCTAGGGGAATCACTTTAGGATATTATGTCAATCTCCTAGAGATATCATTTGGAAATAAAAGTTATAGTCCTCCCTTCCCAATATTGCTTGTCCTCAAGCAATTGCAAGTTTGGATGCTGCAATATTTAGTTGCCTTCCCACATGGCATCCTCAAATTGTAAATATATCCACCTAATGAGGTATTCCCAGATCACCCTGTTACACAATTTCCTCTCTCAGACCTCCAAAACCTCCTCAGGAATCAATATTATCCTTCCCATCTCATATAGTGGTGGTAACTCAATGGGAGTGGTAACTTGTTGTCCCCACTCCTTCTTGAGGCATGCCACATGGAAATCACTATGAATTTGGCTACCCTTTGGAAACTCCAACTCATAAGATACCTCTCCAACTCTTCGGGTCACTCTGTAGGGACCATATAGGTGCATCCTCATCCTCTTAACACTGCCTCTCCTAAATGGAAATGGTCTATGTAGTTTCACCCTCAAGAAAACCATGTATCCAATATCAAAATTGTGCTCCACCATGTACCTATCTGCATACCTCCACTACTGATCTTGGGTGGTTTAAAAAATACCATGAGTCGTGTTGTATAAATTCTCACCTAATAATAACCACTCTATCCATGACCTCACATAGTCATGCAGATACCTCTCAACCCATTGGTTCACCATCTCTACTTAACCATATGTCTAAGGGTAAAAAATAATATTGGGGGTCAACCACGCGCCTACAAATCTGAGCAGCTCCTGCCAACATGTGCTACGAAGCATGTTTTCCTGATCACTGGAAATGAATCTGAGCTGCTAATGGACTTTGATGATTAGTCGACCACTACACACATACTATCTACTCCCTACACCCTAGATAAACCTGTGATGCAATCTATCAACATGCTCTCCCACTCTTTCTCATAAATGGGAAAAGACTCCATCAACCCTACTGGATGAGTGTGACCTGACCTACTCTGCTGACAAGTCATACACTCCCCCATATCTCCCAACACATCATCCACAAAGTCCCTCCATGAGAACCTCTCTCAGACCTACATGTAAATGGTAAATTCACCAAGGTCCCAAACTATCTTGTATGATGTGAAGCACCCTTTACTCAGAGCACTGATTTGCAGGGTGCTAACAAAAGAGTCCACCTAACTTCCCTTGATAAGATAGGAAATCATAATATGCATAAACTTGGTCAAATCCTCAGAAGACCACTCCTCAAAGCCACCGATCTTCAACATCCCAAGAGTAAACTATAGAAAGCAAAAACTAGCCATTTCATCTGCATCGGTTGCCAATCTGTCAAACACTGTAGTCTCAGGGTCCTAATCTAACCTCCATGAGGAACCATCAATCTGACGCTACACCTCTCTAGTAATAACCATCTAATCAACATGATTAGACTGTTCTCTCATCTCCTGTACCCCCAAGATGAAATGTATGAAAGGAATGGACTCACTATCCTGAATCATGTCTTGCATAGGAATCTCAGTGAAGTAAAAGTATTTCAACCCACAAATAGACTCGATTTTGGTTATCGTGAGGGAAAATATACCTCATCATATTGAAGAAATATCAACAAATCCTCTCACAACATCCCCCAAATGACACAAACCAATCACTGACATGACCCTATCGATCATCCTCATCATCTAAAACAATATATCACTCTGATGAATGTTAGGATATCACTACCAAATTGAAAGTCCACCACCCCCAATGCCTACTAAAATCTCTATGAACTGATCCGACAAAGTCTATATCTTTAATGCACTTTTTGAATTGATCACATTGTCCAAATGAAAGACCATTGTCATGGCCACAATGCCCTCTATCTCATCCAACTAGATCTAGTGATCCTCTCCTATCATGTTGTATATCACAATGGCATCAAATAATAGCAATAAATTCCTTTGCCACTACCTACAAGACTGGAAAATTACTAGTGCATTGGTCAACCCCAAGGAAATGAACAAGAACTCATAATGAATTTAGGAAGCAAACCCGTGAGTATCCTACTCTCTATCCCTCATCTAGTGATATCCTTGATGAATACCGATCATCGAGGGATATGTTTCTCCTTGAGGCTCATTGTCCCTCATCTGATGATATCCTTGAAGCATGCCACTACCTTGTATTCCTCAACCACCTATGGTGGTATGCATGGTGTCCTATTTGTTTTTTCCCTGATTATTTCCTTGTAAATATAGAATGCGACATTACTATCCATCTGTTGCACCTTATTTGTCTTGTACCAAAGGTTTTGATATCGCACGACCAAGTAAGGCTTCTCTATGAATCTAAGAAAATAACTGTCATCTGGTTCTCTCCAATATGATAACACAATTAGAATGAGTAAACAATTGTAGTGGAAATCGATCCCTTTGTCTTTCGAGTCCTTACAATCGATGAAAAATTGGTTCAACAAAAATGTTGCCCAGTTCATCTAGACACCCTTGACACATCATTCTATTTTCATTATGACCATAACTGGCACTTGATCGTTTTTGTAATTCCTCAATAGTTTACAAGCCAAGGCTTGCATAAAAAACCTTACCATTGGGTCACATATGCTTGCGACATCCAATCCATGCTATCCATGGAATGTATGAAATTTTTCTTTCATTCTCTCAGAGAGAGTCATTTCATTATTCTTGTAAAAAAACCAATGATGTAGGGTCCTACCCCTAATGCAGAAGAGTTGTAATGCATACTATTAAATCAGTATTAATGGGAACTAGCCTGCCAAGCCACATGTATCCCCCATGCACACAACTTAGCAACATTTTTACACATGCATTGATATCCTCTCTCTATCCAAAATGTGGTATATCAAACAGATTTAGAAGAATTTCTTTCTACAACCCTCTATCCCATGCCTATGGCTAGATGATTGTCATATGGGTCTCAAAACTAATGGAAATTATCAAAAACTTGCTAGGTACGAACTCTAGAAACTTCTTTTCTTCAGTGATATCCTGGTCAACATATTTCAGAGCTAGTATCAGACCCAACATATCACCTTCCATGATGACTCCTTTGGAATCGGTGACTCTACTAATGGGTACTTTTCATCCTTTTGAAAATGGACCTATTTCACCAATGGATTTCTCAGTGGGATATAATTCCTGGGGAATATTTCTGTTGAGGATGATGCCTCCTTTGTCTCTTATACTACCGATGGTGTTGTAGGATGACCACGTGGTTTCTTTGGTACTGAAACTGATGCTCCTTCCACCTTAGGTGGTGCCATCTTCCTCTTCGACACTGGTTTCAAATTCCAACTAGTTCTAGAACTCAGTTCTGAGCTTTGGCTCTATAAATAGGCTCTCAAATATGTAACTTTGGCTCTGTATGCAAAATATAAATTACAATAACATTCCCCTGTCAGCCTTTCACTTGTTTTTTATACTACATTTCTAGTTGTAGCTTCCTTTTGTTCCTAAAACTTCCATCTAATCCACTAGTGGTTGGCATTCGGTACATGTTTTAATGCTCCATTACTATGTATATTTGGTGAATTCTCCAATTCATTTTGCAATCTGTCACAATATTTTTCATTTAATGTTACACGAAACCACTACTTCGCCATCATGGTATCTCTTTACTGCACTTCCCATCATGGACTATCTTAAATTTCTATTAGTTTTCATCTACACAAGCGAGATCTCTTTTCTCTATGCCAACTTTCTTCCTTCCTATGTGCGCTTTTCTACTTACCTTTCTCTTATCTACGCCATTTTCCTACTTTTCCTTTTTACCTGCTAACCTTAACTTCTTTGACTCTTCGAATTTCGATCTCTTCTTATTGTTTTTCCTCATTTTACTTTCTTTCTCTTTATTTTTATGTCTTTTCTTCCTATAATATGTTGAAATTTGGTAGCTTGGAGGTATTTTTGAATTGGTAGCACTCAACATCCAGATGTGACCAAGAAAACCTTATACTAGTGACTTTATAATGTGTTTTTATAAAGTGACTTTATAAAGTGGGGTCTTTTAATTATTTTTAATGTAAAAGTGACTTTATGATGTTATGGGTTACTTTAATGACTTAAGTGACCTCAACGAATGATTAAGTCATGACCTTTGATCTTGAGGGAAAGTGAAGAGTCACTCATGGGAGATCAAGGGTTAGAGGAGTTACATATAGAAATTTCTTAAAGGTAGATCATTAGGAGAAGGAGGACGCACTTTCGAGGAGAGCTTGAGGGAAGGTGAAGGGGAACACATCCCAAGGATGAGTGTTGGCTTGAGGAAGAGCTACAAAAAGGAGGGTTTGAAACGCATCCCAAGGAGTGGTATTGGCACCCATCCCTAGAAGCATAACAACATTTATTGCAGTCCATACAACATCAATAAAGGAGGGCATACAATTGTGTAATTTGTTCGTACATTAAAGGGAGATAACATAAATCAAGGCTATAAGTTTACAACATATTTGCATGGATTTCTATGCATATTTGATGAATTTTTAATGTTGTTTTGTACAATTTCTTTTGGAACGTTTTTCTATGCATATTTATGATTGTTTCTGAAGATTTATTGGCTGTCCTGGGCTATACAGGTTGTACATCCATGGCTTTCTTTGTTAGATATAGTCTGGGATTGTTTGCATAGTTTAGAATTTTTTTGAAAGAAGTAATTGAGTGAATGTTAATGTTGATGCTATTTTCTGTTGTAAAAGTTCAAAAATTCCTAAAGATGAATAAACACTTTTTCCTCCTCAAAACTGACCAATATTTTTAATAATTCTTCAAGTGTTTATGCACATATTTTTGTGCCAAATGTGGGTTACTGTCTGTTGTTCATAATTGTATTCTACTGCTATTTTATTTTAGGACTTTTCTATGGGTATTTATGTCCATAAATAACAGTAGTATGGTTGTTGTATCTTTATAGGAGGTTGAAATCTAATTTAATCTAAGTGGTATACTGCAATAAGATGTATTTTAACATAGTACACTATGATACACATTAACTTGCACAACTCCTATAATTCACCAAAGGATGATCATCCCTGTACAGTTTCAACTGACTCCCATTCACTAGTCCTTCCACGACTTGTCCATCCAATTATTCTAACTGAAAAACACTCACATCAGTCACATATCTGATTATGTATGGCCCTAGCCAGTGGGTCCTAGACTTTCCTGGGTACTGTAAGAATTTACTGTCATAGAGCAGTACTAGATCTCCCGTCTGGAACTTCTTCTTCTTGATGTTTCTATCATTCCATACCTCTTCACGTGCCTTCTATACTTGTTGATGGAATCCTGCAATAAATTTATCTTCTTCCAACACTATTAATTGTGATAGTATATATTCTACTACACTAGAATCTGTATGGTATGTCATCACACTAATGCACAGACTCAGTACAAGGAAATCCATGGGCATGACTACTTCCTAACCATATTCTAATCTAAAGGGTGTATGTACTGTGAATTTCTTGTATGTAGTTCTATAATCCCATAACAATGTAGGGATTATTAAGTCCCAATCATCCCATCCTACATTACACACCTTGGTCAATGCATTATCCAATATCTTATTGAATGCCTCCACAATTCTATTAGATTTTGGGCAATATGGAGTGCTCTTCTAATGCTAAATATGGAACTCTTCTATCAATGTTGCAATTGTCTTGTTCAAAAAGTGAGACCCCTGGTCACTCATTAGTACTTTAGGACACCCAAACCTTGTAACTATGTTCTCAATCAAGAACCATGCAACTATCTATGCACTACAAAATGTAATTGGTTATACCTCTTCCCATATATTCAAGTAGTCTATCACGATAATTATGTACATGGCTCCTATTCTCCTCGTTGGTGGATTAATCGGTCTGACCAAATCCACTACCCATTTTTCAAATTATTGTAATGTGATTTGCGGATTCAAAGTATTCTCACCTCTTCATGACAACCTTCCTACTCTCTGACAAATGTTGCAACATTAATAATACTCTTTAGCATCCTTGTGGAGGCTAGGACACCATAGTCATGCACAAAAGATATTCTATGTTGTATGAATATGCAAGATAATACTCTTTAGCTTCCCCATTCTATCACAATTGTCATCTTATTTTTTTCTTCTTGCACAATATTTATTTGATGGTATCCTAAAAATCCATCAGTGAATGAGTAGGCCTCTTTCCCTCCTACATTTTCTAATACTTCATTTGTAAAGGGGGTCAGAAACGGGTCATGCAAAAAAGAATTATTCAACTTTCTTAGGTCTACATAAATTCTAATAACCCATGTTTTCTTATCTTGAAATACCATTGGAATTATCCATTTGGACCCTGCGATGGGTTCAATTATACCAACTTATGTCACTCTGTCAAGCTCTGCTTTCACTTTTTCCTTGTACTTCAGATTGAATATATAAGGTCTTTGTCTTACTGGCTTAGTATATGGTTTTAAAGGGATCTTCATCTTACTTGTCAGAAAGAAATCATGATACTCGTGCAAGAGGTCTACAATATTTTCCATAGTCTCATTGTTCCAGTAATCACCAATGTTTACAAACTTCAGTTTCTCCTTCGTGCCAATTTTCACTTTGCGCACTCTTAAGCCCTTAACATATGCATCATATTCAAGTGTTATATCTACTATGTCATGATCCCCTTCAGTCTTTAGTAACTATACATTTATTGGTTCTTCTTCTTCTTGGTCTTCCTCGGTAACATTATAACATTCTAATAGTTCATGGACTATTGTATACTCCCTGTGCACAGTACATGTAGGTAATATTTCTACTTGACCTTCTTCCATAAATTTTTTACCTCTAATGACTTGTAAAGTTGCATCTACTAAATATGACTCATTGTTAGATGCAGACCCAGTCAGGAGAAAAGGCTATTTTTGGGAAGAGAAGCACGAAATGAAGAAAGGACACCTGGAAGGAAAAGAAACACATGCGAGGGAAGCATGCGAGGCACACATGCAAGGAAGACCTAACGAAGCTAGGGTTAGGGTTTTTGTAATGTATTGTAATGGTCAATGAGACAAGAGTATAACTAAGTAGTACTTAGGGAACATAAAGAGAGGGGGAAAGGAGAAGAAAGAAGAGGGAAGGACAGATGGAAGAGAGTTGTAAGAACTGTACTATACAATAAGTTGGTGAGATAGAGAAGCAATAGAAACTTTATCCTGAGGGTTAGATCATCGGATGAGGAGCTTGGTGCGATCTAGTCAACCTCGCAGGGATAGAGGATGCTGTTGAGAGTGTAAGATCCAAGGACATAAACACGCACAACGAGAAATATTATTGAACCATAATAAATACCTTGAGAGATATATATTTGTGGACATAGCCCAGGAGGGGGTGAAACATGGTAACAAATATGTTATGTGATTGAATGTATGTGTCTCTAATGTTGTTAATTATTGAATGCTAGATGAATGAATGAAGTAACTAGTTAGATATGATATTTCACATGCATGAATAGAAGGACTACTATAATCAAATGTTAAATTGAATAAATAAAGATTACAACGTACAAACACATATCTCGACTCATTCCCATGTTGCAAACACCTGAGTATTGCATCCACCCATAGAGTTATCTTGGGTGAGACTGTGCAGTACACTCTATGTGTTGTGTTGCCTTCTAGTTTACCAGATGGGTTGATAGTTTTAGAGGGATTTTGTTTGGGGCTTGTTAAATATGAACCTGGTTCAATCTATGACAGGAAGGTAGGATCAGGATAGATGAATGATAAAGTAAAATATAAAAGCCAACAAATGGTTATGTTGTCGGTTGGTTGGAACGAGATGGGATTGAGTGAATGAGACCTAATGAAGACACGTCAAAAGAAGGCCAGATCAGACGATAAGACGTTAAGAGAAGGAGAATATAAAAGGGGATTTTAAGACCATGGAACCCAACGAAGGCAGAGATAGAGAGCTGGTTGAAAACAAAGGTGTCAGAGTTTGCGCAGAAAGATAACATAAACCCGAAGTTGACACCGCAAAAATATATGGACAAGTACGTATTCAATGACTTGCATGAAGTATTTTTCTATGATTTCCCACATGTATTACAAGAGTGGATATTAAGGTTGAAAGACAACCATTCTACAAATAAGATCAGACATATAGAGTGGAATCCTGTAGAGACCACATATTTACAACAAGTTGATAATAAATTTACGCATGCAGTAGATTTCTGGTTAGACAACTTGTTGCAAGATTCATCACAAAGTTTGCAGTAGATACAATGAAGTCTTACAACGCAACATAGATAGAGTTATTGAAGGGACATTGAGGTAGGTATATAACATCACTATATACTTCTATTAAGATATTAGTATATAACAAATGTTTAATGACAATGACATCATACAACTAAACTTGTTTGCATGCAAGGGGGAAGGGGGGAAACATTGTGTGAGGGACAACCAGAATGATTGGAGATATCAAAAAGCTATTGATAAATGAATTCCAGAAACCTAGTTCAGAGGATCAATACATGAATGAGATGATAGAGATTAGATAGAAACCAAGAGAATCTCTATGGGAGATTGAACAAAGATTCAAACGATTCAAGGGAAAGATAAAGTATGTCATGAAAGATATGCAACATAGGCATCTGTTTTTCGGTTCATTGCTACCACACTTGAAATATTCATTGTGAAAACAAAAGTTTCAAACCTAGGAAGAGGCTCTAAGAGAATCCCTACAACTAGAAGAGAACCAATATCAGAATACTGATCCAACCATAGAGGAGTTGAAGGAGGATCTAAAGAACTTAACATTCTATATAAACTAGAGCAAAGGTAAGGACAAAAGAGAAGTCGTTTGGTGTACCACATGTAGGATAGAAGAGCAACATAAGAATGAATGTCCAACATTCACATGTACATGGCAGCAAGACTTCCAAACTCATTTCCAACAGGAGGAATATGGTGTGAGATTTGTAAGAAATAGGGGCATGATCCATATCACTACATAATGATGAAGAAATACCAGACCATACCAAGAGTTCATATTACAACTTTTGCAAGTTAGTAGGCCACAATGACAAAGATTAAAGGACCATGGACCTGATGAGGGAAATAACATCAGATTCTTATAGGGTGAAGGAATAAATGATGATCGGGAAATTTGCACCACAATTTAACCAAGTACCAGCCCCATATAACACTGCGCAGTAGCAGTATGACACCGCGCAACAAAAATATAACACTTCTCAACCACAGTACAATACTGTGCATCCACACTATAACCCCACACAGTATAACCAAGTGCTCCAGTTCAATGCATCGCGAGGATATTGAGTTGGATATAGAGGTGGAGGAAGAGGAAGAGGAGGCTTTGGAAGAGGCAAGACCAGTGGTATACCGCAACTGTCAACAACCACAACACTATGAGAGAGAATGTCCACTTCCACCTATGACATGTATGTATTTTCACACATCAGATCATGAAACAAAAGAATGTCCTACATTATTGGGGAAGATCCAGGAAAAGAGAAATCGAAACAATCAAAATGTTCAGTGGATTTCGGCGGAAGCAAGGGATGATGGAAGATACATCAACATAGTTATGCAGGGAAGAGATAATATAGGAAACGATGCAGTAAGACAATATCCAACACAACACCAATGAGTGAAGAAGAATTCTGAACCAAAGAAGCAGTTTGATGCACAAAACGAAAAGAAGATGTTCAATAAGGCTAGACAAAAATTCTTGAAGCTAGACATGGCATCAACATCAACTGTGCAACATACTAAGGAAGTACCAACATACGAGATGCCTCCATCAGTGGATCACACAAAAGAAGAACTCCCTCCAGTACAAGTAAGTACGATTAAGGGTTTTTTGCAATCCCGTGTTAAACTAATAAATGATCCATCATATGTTAAAGTATTACAAAATATGATAGAAAGATGTAGCATAGAGGTAGAAGGAAATCTGGGACAAAAAACAATTAATCATCTACATACAAGGAGGAGAACAAGCAGAGAATTTTGACTGAACGCCAACATTGGAGATTTCAATATGGGAGATATTATACTGGATTTAGGATCCAAAGTAAATTTGTTACCCAAGAATACAAGGAAATATATGGGAGATCCCACATTAGAATATTCACCTATTTAGCTGAAACTAGAAAATCAACACAAAGTTTTACCAATTGGAAGACTAAAGGGGGTGACAGTATATCTGGATGGAGTGCGCAGTAAATTCGATTTCGAAGTGATAGATATAGTGGATGGTAGAACACCTTATCCAGAATTTCTTGGCTTGGATTGGGTGTTTGAAAATCAAACTATAATCAACTTAAAGACAAGGAAGATGGAATTTGAGTCAGGAGAATACATAGTCATTGCACCATTAGACCCATCATAAGGGGAAAGGTTTGTAGAACCGACATTTTTATACTTGGAGGAAACTAACCAGTTGTACAAAACAAATACGTGAGAAGAAGATTATGTGAACCCAACTTTATATGGGTTACTCAATTGGAGAAGTATCACGTCATGCACATTGGACTCAGACACAAGTTTAGAGAATTGGAAGCAGAGGTTACATGAAGTCTCCACAAGAATATGCACAAGAATAGACCGCGCAGTCACATGGGTAGGTACGGAGACAAGGGAACCTCCCAACTTCCATGGGGTGAATGACTTAGAAGCATTCATAACACGATACAAAGATGAAGTGTTAGAAAATAAAATACTCTTAGCCCCGGATATAACACTCAAGGAAACACCTGCAAGATGGTGGGGTACGCACAAGGAGACAGCTAAGGACTCGTACCAATGTAAGTGATTACGACACATCAGATTTGGCACAAAATAGGAAAACAACCAACTACAGAAATATGATGGACAGGGGGAACCAACATAACAAATGGAGAAGTGTATAATTCTATGGAGGATCACACCACTAGAGGAATGGCCTCATCACTTTGTTCACACATTAGAAGGGAATCCAACAAACTGGTATACACACTAGGAACTGCAAAGGAACTACAAAATGGAAAATATTACAACATAAATTTACAATCACTTTCTCATTTGAACATGAGAACCCCAACATAGAATCAACACTTAAACGAATCATAGGGGTGATATTCATTAAATAACTTGAAGTTGAAATCATGACAAAATAACAACAACAAAACAAACAAACAGTAAAATAACTACTTTCATGCTAGCGTGTGTAGGAAGAAGCACTAGATAAAGATGACCCGTGAAAGATTTAGATAACGAAAGTTGAAGGTGAAATAGAGGTGGAAGGTCCACCTCTGGAATCAAAAGTATTTTTTGTGCTTATCAAGGTGAAGAAATTCAACATTGGGATAGTTGAGAATCCAAAAATGGCTAGCATTGGAGATTACTGGTATGAGAAAACAGTGGAAAGCATAACAAAGTTACTGCATGAGTACAACAATCTATTCCAAACAATGTTCACAGAAATGAAAGGCATAGTAGGATAGCTAGGTGAAATTAAGATACCTCTCATATTTGAGGCAACACCGATCAGACAAAGACCATACAGACTAAACCCAATATATAAGCAAAAAGTGAAGGAAGAAATTGATAGGATGTTGGAGGTTGGAATCATAGAACCAGTAGAGGAATCCAAATGGGTAAACCCTATGGTAGTTCATGAGAAGAAGAAGGGAGGGATAAGGATATGTGTCGACCTGAGGAAGTTGAATGATGCTTTCCCACATGACCCTTTCCCTACTCCTTTCACAGATGGGGTGTTGGAGAACGTAGGAGGCTAGGAAGCTTACCCATTCACTGGAGGATTCTCAGGCTACCATCAGATCAAGATAGCCCTAGAAGACAGGTACAAGACCACTTTTGCGAAAGAATGAGGGTCCTACCAGTACAAAATCATGTCATTTGGAATGAAGAATGCACCAACAATATTTTCCAGAGTAGTCATAGCTACATTCAAAGAATTCATCCATCACTTTCTAGAGGTATAACTGGATGATTGGACATTATATAGTCTGTTGAAAGACCATGTAGAGGTGTTGAGTTTGATGTTATAAATATGCAGGCAGTGTCAAATATCATTAAATATTAAGAAGTTCATCTTTGGAACACCCTTTGGGATACTATTGGACCATATAGTATGCAAACAAGGCTTGCTAGTAGATCCTGCCAAGATTGCAGTAATTGTTAATCTACCACCACCAAAATTAGTACGAAATTTAAGAGAAACATTGGGACACACAGGATACTACCAAAAATTCATAAAAGGGTATGCACATATTACATATGCACCAATGGAGAAACAAATGAGAAAATATAGCAAGTTTCAGTGGAATGAGGATCGTCAGCGAGGATTGGACACTCTAAAAGAGAAGATGGTAACCACACCAATACTAGTGTTCCCGGATTGGGAAAAGACATTCCATGTGCATGTAGATGCATCAAATATAGAACTTGGAGCTATTCTAGCACAACTAGGAACAGGGGAGTTGTACCATCCTATAGCATTTTCTAGTAGAAAATTGTCAAAGTCGGAGCATAACTACAATACCACAGAGAGAGAAGACTTAGCTATGGTCTATGCACTTCATAAGTTCATACATTACTTATTGGGAAAAAATTTCAAGATGTTTACAAACCATTCATCTCTCAAATACCTCGTTAACAAGCTAATGTTGGGGGGGAGAATTTGTAGATGGTTATTGTTGTTCCAGGAATTTGACTTCGAAGTGATAGTCAAACCAAGGAAGTTGAATGCATGACTTGATCACATGTCAAGGATCACCAATGGAGAGGAACATATACATATAGAGGACAAATTTCTCGATGCACATCTATTTTCAGTCCAAGTAGCTGATGAATATTTTGTAGACATCATTCAATACTTGAGTACAAGGATTGTGCCACAAGAATTCAACACTGCACAAAAGAAAAATCCGGTAGTCAGAGCTGAAGAATATCAATTGATTGCAGGACACTTATATAAGATGGGTGCAAAAAACATCTTGAGAAGATGTGTACTAGAACATGAAATACCTAGGATTTTAGAAAAGGCCCATGAGGGAATAGCAGGAGGAAATTTTGCAGGAAAAGATACCACATAGAAGGTATTGCACATAGGACTATGGTGGCTGATTGTTCATAGTGACTCAAAGGACTACTTCCAGAGATGTGATGTATGTTACATGGTTGGTAAACCCAATAGACATGATGAAATTCCCTAGAGACCACGAGTAACCTTGCAGGTATTCGACAAATGGGAAATAGATTTTGTGGAACTAATTAACCCACCTGTAAAAAGGTCAGTAGAAAGGTATATTATACTATGACAGAGTACATAACAACATGAGAAGACACAACACCAGTAAAACATTGCAGTGCAAAGACAATAACACACTTCTTGTTTGAGCAAGTGATCACTAGATTTGGATGCCCAAGGATTTTGATGAGTGACCAAGGAACTCAATTCATTAAAAACATTATTAAGGCTATGAGTGAGGAGTTCGAAGTTTATCATCAAAAGAGTACACCATATCATCCTCAAGAAAATGGAACAATGGAATCCTTTAATAAGATACTAGAGAATGCACTGACAAATATCTGCAATGTCAATAGGGATGATTTGGACTTGACGATACTAACAGTATTGTGGGCATACATGACTACATGTAAAAAATTGACAGGGAAGACACCATTTAGATTGGTGTATGGACAAGAACTAATGGTTCCATTATAAATTTTGGTACCTATTCTGTGCATAGCATCAATTACAAACATGACAGAGTGAGGCACAATACAAGAAAGGATAAGACAACCGATGATCATGGAAGAATATAGGATTCTAGCAGGGTTTCACCAAGAGGTATAGAAAACAAGGGACAAAGCTTGGCATGATACACATATCAAGAGGAAAAATTTCAAGGAGGGAGACCTAGTCTTGGTGTACGACAGTAAATCTTTGCAACACCCGGGAAAACTTAGAATGCATTGGTTGGGACCATATGAAGTAAAGACTGTCACAGATGGGGGAGTTGTATAGTTGAAGGATTTGGGAGGAAAATAACTCATAAGAATGATCAATGGGAGTCAAATGAATCATTATAGGGACAGTCAACCTCCTAGCACTTAAAAAGAAAAATACACCAGACAATAAAGGACTGTGCATAGCGACAAAGGGATTACCACGCCAAACATCATAAGACAACACCCAACCAAAGGAGCCTAAGTATACAGAAAACCATGAAAGAAGTGGACGCACCAAAAAGGTCACACACAACGATGCCAGAGAAACAACAGGAGGGTATAGTAGAAGATGTCATCGACTGGTCATAGGCATATACAGAGGAGAGAACAATGGAGGATGGAACCTCGAGTTAGCCACCACAACGGAAGGGAAAGCAAACAGTATCAATATGACCATGCAGGTAGGAAGCAACAACCATAGTATTACCACACATTTTGGAAGGGGTGCGTATCATGGTTAACCTATTAGGATGTGTGGAAACAATATGGTACTTAGACCATGATGTGACTAACATGGACAAGTGTCATGATTTTGTAAAGAAATTTTACCTGGATAACATGGGTATAGGACCCTTCGACGATCCAATTTTCCAACCAAAATAGTGGATAGCTGAATTGGCCAACACTGAGATTCTAAACCTGGTTGATATACTACACTTTAGAAGGGGCCGCAACCTAAATAAATGCGTCAAGCAGTTGATGGAAGTCATACATGGAGGGTACCTATGGGTGCAAGAGCATGTCTTGATAGACGTAGATATCATTTATTTTATTATAGGGCTACCATCTCGAGGGGAGAGTCCCACGCATTTCCTTGGTGACAAGACAAAGGAGAAGGAAATAGCCAAGGAGGTTAAGAATACATATGGCACAGAAAGAGGGTCACACAGAATCATAATCAAGCGCATCAGTGATGTAGCAACAGGGTTGGCCACCAAACTCATGGTGTGCAATTTTCTTAGGAAGTGCTGCAAGGAGGAAGTCCCGATGGGGGTCATCGGAGCTGCAGGACAGTGCATGAAGGGAAAAATTCTTAGTTGGGTCCCATACTTGTTAAAACTATTCTCGGAGGACTGCAAATACACACAGGACCTGGGGATAGAGTTCCACTACTCTTGGCTAATCATCCTGATTGCCTTGGTCGGATAGAGGGAGCCTAAGTATATATACTTCTATGAGAAAACCACTCATTTCCATGCAACATGGTACATATCATTGGGGAGCACTTCAGACTCCAAAACCAGAAGTGAAAATGCAGGCATGTTCGATGGGTATTACAATGACCTGCAGGAATGCATTACCAACACTTGGTGGATTAATCCAGAAGTTGTCACCCAATATTATGACATCACCAAATTCAAAGAAACCAGGCATATAGTATGGATTCAAGAATGAAGGGATCCCGAGAAGGAATGGATACAACTGCAATACTGCGTCAAAGAAGAGGACATAGAGATGGCCATCAAGGATTGGTAAGATGACTGGAGAGTTCTAGTCCTGATTCAAGTGATGCCCACAAATAAGGAAGTTGATGCAGGGCAAGAACATACACATGTGGGAGATAAAATGCCTCCCAAGAAGGCAAAGCTAGGTCAGAAGCTGACTCAACAAAAGAAATGGGGTGCGCTAAAGAAAGGTACCCAGGCGAGGGACACCACCCAGGCACCACATGAACAGGAAAAAGAGGCTGAGACAAAAAAGGGGACCACATCAAGTGCTATCCAATAGAAACAAGGCCAAACCAAGAGGCTAATAATCCACACTAGGGGTGTGCGCAATAAGACTAAAGCGCACAAAATTCCACTAGAATATAAAATCACCGAGGACGATGAAAACCTTGTGGCTGAAAGAGTCCACGACTGAGAAGTTGAGGACTTTGAAGATTCCCAACACAAAAGGGACTAGATTTAGGATGATCTGGCTGAAATGAGGCAGATCCAAGAGAATATCAAAGAAATGTGGAGCGCGGTCAGAGGAACAGAGTCATTCCCCACAACATCAGAAGCAGGAGCCAAGGTTTTGCTGAGCAAGTAAGATATGATCCAGACAATAGCAAAGATGAGATCAAATTTTCACGTTACACCCATCATGTTTTTCATGGATGAGATTGCATTTCAGACACCCTTGAAATATCTGGCACAAATATAGATGGTAATGGGGTAGATACCAATGAAGGCGCTATATAAACTTCAAGTCAGTGTCACACAGGAGGTACAGTCGCGTGCACGCACATATGTAGTAGAGTTGCAACACATAAAGGAAATCAGAGAATATTTGGAGTTGGTTCTTGAGAAATTCAAGCTCAAGACCAAAGACGAGAAAGATCGTGCAGATAGGCTCAATCAAGGATTGGATGTAGTCTATGAAAAACTTCCAAAGAGCATGAAAATAATAGAGCCCATAACAATGAAAAAAAATGATCATATTGTGAAAAACATAGATCAATACAGGCATGACATTGAGAAAATCCAGGAAAAACTCATCCCTACCACTCCCCCAGAGGTGAAGGAGTAGAGGAAGCAGGAAGTAGCAAGGAATATGGAGGAAATGGAACGACAAGTTAGTGCATCTATCGACTTGTTTTATAGAGAAACACAACTATGGACAAAGATGGAGGAGGATCAACAGGTCCAAAAATAGGACTACGAAGAGGACAACATAAATGCAGCTATTCAGGACCTCAAGCAAAGGTATAAAATGATGAATATCATTGAGTGCCTCAAATGGGTACAAGGCATGAAGAAAATGCAAGTAGATCTTATAGCTACGCAGACACAAAAGAAGGATCAACAAGCTCAGCTGGAACCTCTCCAAGAGATAGCAATGAAATTCATTGCACGGGAAGAGGAGGAAAAGAAGAACATGGCACAAACTTAGGAAAAGTGTGTAGATATGATCAACAAGGAGATTACAATGCAAGTATTGGATGTGCTCAGAGAAAATACTGCGCAGGCTCAAACACAAGTAAGGGAACTCATAGACAGGTTCCATACTCTCGCAAGAGATTTGGAAGAAGCACACAAATATTAGGTGGCTTGGGGCGAGCCACATGTCAGTGTTGGGGGCCTATTGGATGCTGACCTAGTTAGGGGAAAAGGCTATTTTTGGGAAGAGAAACATGAAAGGAAGAAAGGACAAATGAAAGGAAAAGCAACACATGTGAGGGAAACATGTGATGCACACATGCAAGGAAGACCTAATGATGCTACGGTTAGGGTTTTTGTAATGTATTGTAATGGCCGATGAGCCAAGAGTATAAATAAGTAGTACTTATGGGATAGAAAGAGAGGGGGAAAGGATAAGAGAGAAGAGGGAAGGATGGATGGCAAAGAGTTGTAAGAAATGTACTATACAGTATGCTAGTGAGCTAGAGAAGCAGTAACAACTTGATCCCGAGGGTTAGATCACAGGCTGAGGAGCCTATTGCGATCTAGTCAATCTCACAGGGATCGAGGAGCCTGTTGAGAGTGTAAGATCCAAGGATGTAAACACACACGGTGTGACATATTAATGAACCATAATAAAGATATTGAGAGCCAGATCTTTGTGGACGTAGCTCAGGAGGGGGTGAACCACAATAACACCTGTGTTATGTGATTGAATGTATGTGTCTCTATTGTTGTTAAGTGTTGAATGCTAGATGAATGAATGAAGTAAATAGTTAGATATGATATTTCACATGCATGAATAGAATAAATTCTATAATCATATGTTAAAATGAATAAATAAATATTACAATGTACAACCACAGATCTCCACTCATTCCCATGTTGAAAACACCTGAGTATTGCAACCAACCATAGATCTATCTCGGGTGAGACTTTGCAATACACTTTGAGTGTTGTGTTGCCTTATGGTTTACTAGAGGGGCCAATAATTTTAGAGGGATTTTTTTGGGGGCTTGTTAAATATGAACCTAGGTCAATCTATGATAGGAAGGTAGGATCAAGATAGATGAATGATAAAGTAGAAGATAAAATCCAATACTCATCTTCAAAATTGAATGTTACCTTAAAGTTTCGGGCGAGCTCTTCCTAGTTTGTTGTCCCTTTGCACAGTGCACCTATTTTTGTATATGTCCCATAATTAATATAAAATACATCGTTGCGCACAGGCTAACCACGATAAAAGAGATGGGGTACTAAACTCCACTAGTTAGAGAAAGGGAGGGGCTAAGTTAAGGAAAGGGGCTAATCTAGGGAGCTTAAGCCAAAAAGGAATATTATATTAATATTTCTTAAATCATAAAGTATGGATAATTATTTATCCTAAGTTCTAAAGTTGGTTACAAGTGGGCCAAAGTAGCTCCCAAAATGACAAGTGTCAAGTTGGGGACATGCATACATATTGTTGGGACTTAGTTCATTTCCGATCATCTTTCCATCATTCCTTCCATCATTCAGCCATCCAGTCAATCATCCATGATTATTCACACCCATTGATATATCCTTCATATTTTCATAACTATACCTGAACCCGTATCCATAGCCATCTTTGTGCTCGTGTAGCTAGTTAGCATGGGAGTTGGACTGAAGAGGCGGGTTGTCAGTCCCGTGAGCAATTCTTCTGGTGAGAGAATTGTTTGGTATTAATTTCCTGAAGGTGTTGAAATACAGCTATAGTACTCTGATACTTCATGTCTGGACTGTTGTTGAAGCCCGAAAAGGAAGTGGGGTAGCCGAAGGACTGTTGAGCAGAGAAGGGGCACACTTCCTGGGTGGCACAGGCATGTGGGGAGTGAGGGACTATAGGTTGTTAGTTGATTTGGCACCTGAGACAGAGTCTTTCCTATTGTCCATGATCCTTTATCCTAGTTAGGAATCCCTTTACCCGAGTGGAGTTTAGTCCTAGCTCAGGGGTGACTCATTGTTGAGAGTGATAAATAGTGTGGTTTAAGGATGGGAGGTCTGTGGAAGGTCTGCATGTAGTTGGTGATATTCTCACAAAGATAAGTGTCAATTGTGTCATAAATTTACATGTTGCATTGTTATTTATGTGTTTATTTTTATGGGTTTATCCTATGCATGATTATATCTATCTGTATGTTTATCGGTATTTCCTGTATATGTTGCATGTCTATGTTTACTATTATTTCAGTATGAATTCATGCATTTATGCAAATCATTTGTCTATTTACCTTTTATATGTAAAGCTTCTGCAAGAGTTCTGTGTGTATGTATCATAATTGCATGCAGTTCGAAAAATTTATGTGGCATAGCTCAGTTGGATACTGGGTATGTTACAGTATGTTCCATAGAGAGAGAACAATAAGAGTTCTCTGGCATAGCGTGGTCCGGCATGGATGACCGAGGACGTTACAAATTGGAATCAGAGCATCAGTTTTCAACATTGAGCCTGGATGGACCAAACAAGTTGAGTTGTAGCGAAATTTCACAAAGAAATTATTTCGAAGTGGCCAAATTTCGAGTTGCACAACGCCCATGGTAATATTTGGAAGCAACGACGCAGAATTGGGAAAAGCCCAATTTCTGTTGTTAAATTCATGAGAAAATGGAGAAATTCGGCCAAGTGATGAGATATTCCCAATTTAATGTATGTTCTAGAAAATTTGGACCCGAAATTGGTCGGATTTGAAGTCACAGTGAAGCCATGACAGTTGGAGCGAGTTTTATAATTAAAATTCTCAATTCGTGAATTGATTTTGGGGAAATTAGTTCTAAAAATGTCAACCCACAAAGATTTTTTGTTGCAGAATTTGAACGGATGTTATTGGGGTGAAATTGAATAAATTTCATAGTTGCAGAATGTCTATGGTAAATTGGGAAAAAGTTAGGAAAAATCCCCAATTTCTATAGCGGAATTCACAAAGATTTGATGCACATAAAGGTGAATGTGCATAGGTGGGCACACTAAAAATGCATGATGCACAGTGAAATGCTTGTGATAGGTAAAATTTGTCACTGCGCAAAAGATATTGGCATGCTTTTGTGCGTGCTAAATTTTGGTGTCGCGTGGAAAAAATTTAGTGTGCGGGTCTGTGCACTAATTTTGGTGTTGTGCGGAAAAATGTTGGTATGCGGGTGCGCATGCTAAATTTAGCATTGCACAGTATTCATATTCATAAGAAGTGTGCGCAGTGTGGACATTCATAATAATGGCACGCGTGGTGTGCATAGTATTGGCATAGTGCAGTGGAGTTTGGTAGTTGTGCGCGCAATCTGAGTATATGTTGGCATGCAACAGTTTTGTTAATGGTGTATGCAGAGTTTTGGTGCGTAGTGGAGACGTACTAAAATATGGCATGGTGTAGCGTTTCAAGTGAAATGCACGTGGAATATCATCATGCGGTACAAAAACTACGTGCGGTGGATATCAGCACACGGTACAAAACTATGCACGGTGGGTATTGGCGCGTGACATAAAATTAGTGTGCGCCAGTTATTGGTGCGACAGAGAAGTGATACATAGTGATTTTAAAGTGTGTGAAGCACGATTTACCTTGTGTTGTTGATGCACATGGTAAATACAGGTGTATAGATTGAAATTTGTGTGCACGAAGTCGTTTTGAGGGTGAGCAACATCAGAAAATCATTGCTTTTCTGCGACGTTTTATATCATTTGAGCGTCATACTTTTGCAGTGCGTTTTTGAGGGCCTTAAGACGGTTTTTAGCAACTCAAAAACCATGAGGTAGAGATGTACCAAAGGTACACTCTGTCTCTGTAGCTCAAATAAAAAATCTCGGAGAGAGCTTTCTAATGGTGTAAATTGTTCGTCAAATGAAGCTTTTATGAGAAAGTTACAACACAAACAATGAAGGGTAAATTTTAAGACCCAACTAACTTCAAAGGGCCATAACTTTCTGCTCTGGAATCAGATTGAGGCGCAGGAGAAGTCAATGGAAATATATTGAGCCATAGAATACAATCACAAAGTTCAATTAAATTTTTGGGCATGTTAAAGGTGTTTAATATGGAAAATAAGGTACCTGCAACATTCCAGACCAAAAACACAAATTGGCCTAAAAATTCAACGGGCTGTAACTAGCAGCCCAGAACCAAGAATGAGGTGAAACTTGGAAAGAATGTCCATAATATGATTATGCAGAAACCCAATTGATATCATACAAAAATTTAAATGGAGTAGGTGCGAAAATGCATAATTGCAGTGCAGAGTTGCGCTAAGTTGAAAAATGAACAGAAAAGTTAATAGGAAAATTTCAAATGAGCATGTGAGTAGGCATTGGAAAGGTCTTGGATAGAAGAATATAATTATTGACCTAGAAAATTGATCTAGGCATTCAATTTTCTAGGAAATCAGAAGAAAGAGTTATGATATATTATTGAACCAAAATGGTTCATATTTTTCATAAAAATTATTGAAACAGTTAGCCCGACAAAGTTTGATGGCTACACATTTTGTAGAGTTAACAACAACTAGATCAGATCAAGATCATATTAGATTCTGGGGGAATGGAAGACGCACAAGGGACTTACAGTCAGGAGGATGAGATTAGAGGTATGGATGTCCATTTGGGCATGGAAGGAACAAACTCCAATGGACATGGAGATGAAAGGAATGAAAACATAAATATGGAAAAGACCATTAAAAATTTGCAGAAGGATGTCCAAAGCCATAAAGATGATAATGAAATTCTTATGAAATCCAAGGAGTAGCAATATGACCTCAACATGAAGTTATTGGAGAGATTGAACATAATAGAAAAAAAATTGGATAAGGAGAGTGGCTCAAGCAAGTCAAGAAATCACAAGTCTCATGATGAGAAAAGAAAATCGAGAAGTGTTAGCAAGCATCACCACCACTCCCCGAGGAATTCCAATAGGAGAGAACACAGCAGATCAAGTCCATCCCCTTTCAGAAAGCATAAGAGGTCTGGGGTGGATAAGCTACGAGGAGAAATGAACAAAATCAAACCTCCTACATTTGATGGTGAGCACAAGAAGGATGAAGATTCAAAGACATGGTTGTTGGGCATGAGAAAGTATTTTCAATTGCATAATTATTCTTCTCATGCAGAAGGTATAATTTCTATATATCAAATCAAGGAAAAGGCATCCATGTGGTGGGATCAAGTTGCGCAAGTGCAACACATTAAAGATAAAAGTGTTACTTGGAGGGAATTCAAGAAGTATTTTGAGAAGAAATACTTGAATAAGAGATACTATGACAAGAAAATGAAATAGTTCTTTGAACTCAAGCTTGGGAGTATGACCATAGATGAATATGACAGAAGGTTTCTATAACTTCTGAAGTATGTCTCTTTCATCAAGGATGAGACAGTTAAGATTCAAAGGTATTTGAGTGGATTGCCATCATTCATCAGTGACAAAATACAGCATGATGATCCCAAGACATTGGAAGAGACCATAAGGCGAGATAAGTGCCTATATGATAAGAAAAAAGAAAGGCCAACTTTCCAAAAATCTTGGGAAGACAAAAATAAATTCAAGATGGATCAGAGGAAGAAGGCATCTAAGCCACCATTCTTCAGAAATAATCCACAGGGTTGGCAAAATCCTAGAGATCCCAGAACAATTGAAACATGGGTTCAAAGGCCAAGGCAACCACATATTCAATGTTGGGGTTGTAAAGGAGATCAGATGTTCAGAGATTGTCCTCATAGAGGTGAAAAAGGTAGAACTGTGCACAATGTACAACAAGATGAAATAGTGGAGGACATGGGAAGAAATGTGCCAAGGATCTATGTAGCCCTGGACAACAAGCAAGCAGAGTATCAGTCACATATGATTGAAGTGGAAGGTATGATCACAACCAAACCATTACTATTTTAATTGATTCAGAAGCTAGTCATAGTTATATAGATCCTAAGATGGTGGAAAGTTTGTATTTGCCAAGAAGAAAGCATGAGAAATATTGGTTGGTGCAGCTGGCTATAGGAGCTAAAAAAAAAATTAATGAGATGGTTAAGTCATGTCTTATGGACATGAATGGACTGAACACCAAGGAAGATTTGAACATCTTGTCTTTAGGTTCCTCTAAATGTCTAATTGGGATGGATTGGTTGGACCAACATCATGTCATCCTAGACTTCCATAACAAGGAATTTATTTTCTTGGATGAGAAAGGGAACCTAAGGAGAGTGCAGGGATTTCCTAGGGTAGTAAGCATCAGAGAAATTTCAGAATTACAGCTAAAGAAATGTTACAGGAAAGGGTGTCAAATATCTGCAACACATATGGAAGAGACACCTAAAGACAAGGTGCCAAATTTGGAATATCACGAAGTCTTGGAAGAATTTGAAGATGTGTTCAAGGAGGTACCAGGACTACTCCCAAAGAGAGATATTGATTTCTCTATAAATTTAATTCATGGAGCAGCTACAATGTCAAAGACTCCTTATAGAATGAGTAAACTAGAGTTGAAGGAGTTGCAAATGAAGCTTGAAGAACTTATGAAGAAGGGGTATATATGCCCAAGTGTGTCATCTTGGGGTGCCCCAGTCTTGTTCATGAAGAAAAAATATGGAACATTAATATTGTGCATTGATTTCAGACAGTTGAATAAAGTGTCTGTGAAGAACAAGTATCCTATGCCAAGAATTGATGATCTTTTTGATCAATTGAAAGATGCAAAGATCTTTTCAAAGATAGATCTCAGGTCAGGATACCATCAGGTAAGGATTAAGGAGGAATGTATTAGAAAGACCACCTTCAGGACAAGGTATGGTCATTATGAGTTCACAGTGGTTCCGTTTGGGTTGTCAAATGCACCCATTGTTTTCATGTGCTTAATGAATGGTGTTTTCCGAGAATATTTAGACAAGTTTTTCATTGTCTTTTTGGATGACATTCTGGTATATTCCAAATCAGAAGAATATCATGAGCATCATTTTAGGATGGTGTTGCAAGTATTAAGGGAACATCAATTGTATTCCAAATTGAGCAAGCGCTCATTTTATCAAAAGAAAATTCATTATTTAGTGCACATCATTTCAAAGGATGGGATAGCAGTGGATCCTGAGAAGATAGAAGCCATTAGAGAATGGTCATGTCCAAAGAATGTGATAGAGGTAAGATCATTCATGGGCCTTGCAGGCTACTACAAGAGATTTATTGAAGGATTTTCAAAGATTGCACACCCAATCACTTCATTGCAAAGAAAGGGTGTGAAGTTTCAGTGGACATTGGATTGTGAAAAGAGTTTCCAACACTTGAAAAAGTTACTAACAAGTGCTCCAATAATAAGGATTGTAGAACCAAATGAAGACTTCGTTGTATGCAAAGATGCATGTAAAGAGGGACTTGGTGGAATCCTCACTCAAAATGGGTTTGTTATATGTTATGAATCAAGGAAGTTGAAGGAGCATGAAATAAACTATGCCACTCATGATTTGGATTTGGCAGCCATAATACATGCCTTGAGGAAATAGAGACACTACCTCATGGGAAAGAGGTTTGAGTTGAGAACAAACCACAATGGTCTGAAATATTTATTTGATCAACCAACTCTAAATGCTAGGAAAACTAGATGGTTAGAATTTCTAAGTGAATATGATTTTGATATAAAGCATATCAAAGGGAAAGAGAACAAAGTGGCTGATGCACTCAACAGAAGAGTACATGAAATGCATGCTACAGCCATTAGCATGTACCAATTAGATTTAAAAGGAAGAATTATAGAGGCTGCCAAATCAGATTTGCAATAGAAATAATTAGTGGCCAAATTACATCAAGGTAATTTGCAACAAAAAATTGAAGATTACAAGCTAGATAATGATGAAATTCTCAGGTATAGGGGAATAATTTATGCACCAAATTCTAATGAATTGAAAAGTCAAATACTGAGAGAAATCCATAATGTACCTTATGCTAGGCACCTAGGATATCAAAAAACTATTGCAGTTGTCAAGGGCCAATATTATTGGCCAGGCATGAAGAAAGGGGTTGCTGATTTTATTGCCAGATGTTTGGAATGTCAAAAGGTAAAGGCTGAGAATAGACACCCAACTGGTTTGCTACAGCCATTAACCATTCCTGAGTGGAAATGGGAAGTTGTAACAATGGATTTCATCACTAAACTGCCCATAACAAACAAGCAACATGATTCTATCATGGTGGTGGTGGATAATCTTACTAAAGCTGCCCATTTTATTCTAGTTAAGCTCACTCACAAGGCAAAGAACATTGTTGATGTTTATATGAGGGAAATTTCTAGATTACATGGCATACCCAAGACGATTGTGTCTGACAGAGATCCAAAATTTACCTCCAAATTTTGAAAAGGATTATTTAATGGTTTTGGAACAAATTTGAATTTTAGTACAACCTATCATCCAGAATCAGATGGACAAACAGAGAGGGTGAATCAAGTGATTGAATACATGTTAAGAATGTATGTGATGGATAAACCATCAAAATGGGAATACTACCTAAACTTGGTTGAGTTTTCTTATAACAATGGGTACCAATCATCTATAAAGATGAGCCCATTTGAGGCACTTTATGGCAGAAAGTGAAACACACCAGTAAGCTGGGATAACCCAACAGACAAAGCAGTGGTTGGGCCAGATTTTCTCAGGGAAATGGAGGATCAAATGATAAAAATAAAGAAAAATTTAAAGGTTTCCCAAGACAGGCAAAAAAGCTATGTTGATAAGGGAAGAACTCACAGGGAATTTAAAGTGGGTGATCATGTATTCTTGAAAGTAAAGGCCAACAGAAGTTCCCTGAAGTTGGGAAACTATTCAAAGTTGGTAGCTCGATATTGTGGGCCATTTGAAATCCTAGAGAGGATTGGTCCAGTTTCTTATATGATTGAATTGCGTGCATCTATGTCTGTTCATAATGTATTCCATGTATCATTGCTAAAGAAATATATACCTGATGCTAATCATGTAATTGATTGGAATGTGATTCAGATGGAGCAGGAAGGAGATTTCCAGGTGCATCTGGTATGCATTCTGGACCGAAAAATCAAGAAGCTATGGAATTGAGCCTGGTACGGTCCTGAGGATGTTATTTGGGAACATGAGGATGCAATGCGGGAAGAATATCCACATCTTTTTGAGGATTTTTGAGATTTTGTTGCATATGGGTACATGATGCACTGAGGAAAGTCCATAAATAAGGGGATGGGATTGTAATATCCCTAGGTCGTGCCCAATTGTAATGTAGATGAAAATGTACTTAAGTTGGTGAGCTGCTTTGATATCATTTTGTATACACATTTCATGGCATAGTGCACGCAGGTATTGCGCAGTGCAATGATGAAGTGTGCACATTTCAGGATACCACGTGCAACAACTTAAGTGCGCGTGATATTGAGGCCACAGAGTCTTTGTGTATATGTTTTTTTTATAGGCTAGTGAGCCAAGTTATTATAAGCTAGGATGATTATGTTTTGATTAGGCCGAAGAGCCTAGATGTTAAAGGCCAGTGCGCCTATTTTTGTATATGTCCCATAATTAATAAAAAATACATCATTGTGCACAGACCGACCACAATAAAAGAGATGGGGGACTAAACTCCACTAGTTAGGGAAAGGGAGGGGATAATTTAAGGAAAGGGGCTAATCTAGGGAGCTTAAGCCAAAAATGAATATTATATTAATATTTCTTAAATCATAAAGTATGGATAATTATTTATCCTAAGTTCTAAAGTTGGGTACAAGTGCGCTGTTTGCACCCAATTCGTCACTGTGTGAGCAAAAAGTGAGTGCTTACATGCCCAGTTGGGCTCTGCTAGGCATGACAACTGTGAGGTAAAAGTTAGAAAGGGAAACAACTAAGTTATAAACATAAATCAAACTAAAACTAATTAAAACTAAGAGCATGTGAGAAAATAAAAAACAAATGTAAATGGACCAATATCACCAATGTATTAGCTGATCTGATTGATGAAATCCAAAGATACACAATGGAGAAAGAGGACTTGGGTCCCTT
>ML793346.1:224817-263683 GCA_009831015.1 Picea engelmannii | reverse complement strand
TTTATAGCCAAGCATTGGGTTATTATGTGGCCTCTTTTGAATGTGAAAAGGGGCTCTTTAGGGCACATTTAGGTCTTTGACCAGCCCACCATGAGGATTGAGCTCGGATTTGGTGTCAAATCGACTTGGGAGCTGATCCATTAATGGTTGGGAGACCGACCAATTTCAATAAATGCGCCGTTTAGCAGGCCCGTGGGTTTTTAGCCCAACAACCACGCCTTTTTCACATATGTGCGCTTTGTACGATTCTATTGCGCGCATACGCGCGCGCACTCAGATGATGTAAAGTGCCCTTCAATTTTTTTGCCATTTTGTATAGTTTTGACCTCTTTTTGCAATGTTGTGGCATTAATCTTGTGCTATGAATGACTCCAGTCCTGTTTTGATGATGTGGAGTTCTTGTCGCCACATGCGGATGAAATTTCAGTGATAACATGGGCCAAAGTAGCTCCCAAAATGACAAGTTTCAAGTTGGAGACATGCATACATATTGTTGGGACTTAGTTCATTTCCAATCATCTTTCCATCATTCAACCATCCAGTCAATCATCCATGAGTATTCATACCCATTGAGCTATCCTTCGTATTTTCATAGCTGTACCTGAACCTGTATCCATAGCCATATTTTTTCTCGTGTAGCTAGTTAGCGTGGGAGCTAGACTGAAGAGGTGGGTTTTCAAGCCCATGATAAATTCTCTAGGTGAGAGAATTGTTGTGGATTGATTTCCTGAAGGTGTTGAACTGCAACTACAGTTCTCTGAGACTTCCTGTCCGGCCTATTGTTGAATCCTGGAAAGGAAGTGGGGCAACCAAATGACTGTTGAGTAGAGAAGGGGAACACTTCCTGGGTGGGACAAGCATGTGGGGAATGAGGGACTGTAGGTTGTTAATTGAGTTGGCACCTGAGACAGAGTATTTTGTGTTGTCCATGAGCCTTTAGCCTGGTTAGGAATCCCTTTACCCGGGTGGAGTTTAGTCCCAGCTCGGGGGTGACTCACTGTTGAGAGTGATGAAAAGTTTGGTCTAAGGCTGGGAGGTTTGTGGAAGGTCTACATGCATTTGGTGATATTCTCACAAAGATAAGTGTCAATTGTGTGATAAATTTACATGTTGCATTGTTATTTACATGTTTATTTTTATGGGTTTATCCTATGCGTGATTATATCTGTCTATATGTTTATGGGTATTTCCTGTATATGTTGTATGTCTATGTTTACTTTTATTTTAGTATGAATTCGTGGATTTACATAAATAATTTTGTATGTTTACGTTTTACATGTAAAGATTCCGCAAGAGTTATGTGTGTATGTATCTTAATTGCATGCAGTTCGAAAAAGTTATGTGGCATAACTCAGTTGGATACTAGGTATGTTACAGTATGTTCCGCAAAGAGAGAATAGTAATATTTATTTGGCGTAGCGTGGTCCGACATGGATGGCCGAGGACGTTACAATATTCGAATGGGATTAGTCTTTTGATTTCGACAATCTCTAGTATAATTCTCTCTTCCTCTTCATGCTTCCTCTCTTGGACAAAAAATACCCTTTGCAAATGAGAGAGATGGAATAAATAGGGAGTATTTGAGGGTAGGAGGGAGGCCAACAACCCTAACCCTTTGTTTCCCATTCCTCAACCTTATCTCCTATTGAATTTTTAAATTATAATTTATTTTGTATTTTCCTCCCACATTCTCATTTTTGTCTTATTAGAGTTTCAAATTTACATTTCTTTACAAAGTTTATTGGACTTCATTAATTTCCAATTTAATATTTTTTAATCTGTATTGAGACTTACACACATTCATCAATATGGATCCATTTCAAATCACACCTCCCAATTGAGAGGATTTTGGACCCCAAAAACTCAAGGAAACCATCATGGATCAAATTACTTTTGTCTACTTCTCTAGAATGTGGATTTGAATTTGGCTCCTAGCTACAAATCTAACTCTGGCTTGTGGCTCTGGCTCTAGTTTTGGCTCACTTGTTTCTTTATTACATAATTCTACTCACTGACTCTCAGCTCCACATTCTTCATATCTAAGCTTTAGACTCAACTGTCATTCCCATATCCCTCTCTTCCTTAAAGATAGTCCATGTTGGTAGTGATGAATCAAAGTCGAATGTCAGTCTTGTTTTTTAGTGTGATCCTAGCATGTTTCCACCATGAAAAAAATTCTCAAGGGAAGTTGTTATCGGATTAATCGGTAAGTGCAGACACAAACAGATCTCCCTAGATCCCACTAGAAACTAGACCAAAACATAACAGAATGCACACTTTGCATTAAAATTTATTATCATATGAACTAGTTTAATGAGTTACTAGTGACATACCTTTTAAACGATACTTGTCCTCGCTAGTTTCATCTTTGTAGCTCCTTCCTTGAGTTTGCAGAATAGTAAGTCTGTCTAAGAATCAAAAACCAACAAAGAAAGAGAACAAAGATATATATATATATATATATATATATATATATATATATATTCTAGTGAAGTTTATGTATATGATCAAGGAATTATACAATAGAAGACGAGATGCTTATATAGGGTAGAAATACATTACTGTATTAAGTGAATAGAAAGTGGAGAATACAACCCATGCCTTGATGTTTCAAGTTCCTCTTTCGATGGATCTTTGCTTCAACACACACATCTTTTCTCCAATGGCTTGAATGAAGAAGATCCACAATATGACTTGAAGAACTAAATCCAAGCTCTCAAGCATGATCTAAAGTAGAACTCTCCATAAAAATATTGTCCTATTCAACCTTAGCCTTTTGCATGAGAGATCCCTCCTTATATAGTTTGAAAGAGATATGGATGAGAAGATTAGGATGATTCCACCAAATCAGAGAAGTGAGTTAGATCCAAACCGATCAAAGGCCACCTCATCTTCTAGAAGATCCCCTTCTAGAACATTCATGAAATTTGAATTGTCCCGTGCTTTAAGCATTGTCACACCATATGCACAAGCAACATGTGATGACGTTGCAGTCTAGGTATAGTGTAGGATGCAAAAATCAGACATTTTCACACCCCATGCATATTGCAGGGTGCGACGACCTTCCTTCATATGGTTTTTTCGTAGAGGAAAGAAAATCACTTTTCCCATGGAGAAAGTCTCTTTTAATATTTTTAGGGAATATGAACACATGTTTTCAGATGATCACTGAGGTGACCAAAATAATGTGTAACAGACTGCCCCCCAAAGTATGAAGCTGGAACTCATGAGAGCTGAAATACTTTGTAGAATGTGTGTGTCAAAAACAAGGATCGCATTGATCAGGAACCTGCAAACAAACAAACAAACATTTGCATTATATTATACCAATTCTGAGGTAGGCATTCCCATGTTCTAAATACAAGTGACTCTAATCATAAGTTTCAAGTGAGTCATGGCCACTAAAAATACATTGTGTTTCCATGTCATCATGATTTAGCATAGCCACCAGAAATACACTGTGGATCTATACTCTAAAAGAACTCAAATTCAGACATATCCATGAGACATACAAAGTGGATCTATGTGTCAATATAAATCATGAATACTCCATCGCAACTTGGACCAAAGCGATAAGATCTAGGGTCTTCATTTCCATCATCTCTAAGTATGAATCTAGCCATGTGATTACAGGTGTTGAAGTTGAACATGGTAGAAACCACTTGATTATTGGTCATTAATGAAAACCGTTAAGAAGTGTGAGGGAAATAACCATTGATGTTAATGAATCCCAAGGTACCCTAGTACAATCCAACAAATGTGAATAAATGATTTCAATTCAAACACATGATGTAATCTTCCAATCATGGGTCAATGATGTGAACCTATTGTTGAAAGTGAAGAGACCTTCCATTGGGAATGCAGGCTCTAAGGTACTAAATGATCTCTAAGTCTTGTTCCTAGATAATGAGTTGAATTCGACAGGAAAAGACTCATCACAGGAGGGTCTTGATGTATCCTCCATCAATGATATGAAATATGTAACATATTTGAAGTAGATCATAGTATGAAGTGATTCGGGACTAACACAGGGAAGGTCGACATGGTAGAAAATTTATAACTGCAGATGGTCGACTCGATAGAATCCTCGTTTAGGTTGGACTTCTCTTGAACATATGAACGACACGACAATGGTCTTGGCAGCATTGACTCAAGGAGGACCCAACATATGAACATGTGGATGCTAAAACAAGAGACAAATGGATTTCCCAACCCAGATACAGCGATGAAGGGGGGTGTCATGTTCTAGAGTGAATATTACTACCACTAACACAAATACAAAGACACATTTCTTTCCCAATTTTCCCCACCATTTATGGCGAGTACCTCTTTATTTTTACGCAAGATTGAGAAGGATAACATATTCTTGTATATGTAAGCTCATCCTTCAGACAAGTCCCTCTAAGTATGTTTAACAAACCCTAAGAAGGAGTGGTTCGATCCCATATGGGTCTTTCAATGCTTGTTTAATGAGTCCAAGGAAAGAAAAATCAAGGGTTTTTCAATTTTAGAGAGTCTGGAAAACACTTAAAGAGAACTCCATCGGGTGCTTTTTCATAAATTAATCTGACAAGATTGAAAAAGTGATAACCTACTCCTCATCAGATGTTTTCTTCAAATACTTTTACGAGCATGAAAAGAACAAGGTCGCTCAGAAATCTTTTCATTTTTAAGGAGTGTGAAAATAGCTTAAAGGATACTCCATGGCTTTCATTTTTCGTGTCACCATTACGAGTTCGAAAAAACGAAAAAAGACTACTCGATTACATTCTCATGGTTTCATGAGCGTGAGAAATAACTAAGACTTTGCTTGGCATTTTTCATGAAAAAACCTAAAAGGAGCTGTACATGCGACAAATATATAAAATCAAACCAAAAAAGAAGACCCTTGTTCCAACGTCTCATTTCTAGGCTTTTTCAATCTGCAAAAATCAATCACTTGTAAAGTTGTTAGGACTTTAGGGTTTGGATAAAGCATAAAAATAATACAATATGCAAATGAAAAGTGATTATAGTCAATAGAATAGGCAACAAACCACATTTTACCATTTCATCTGTAAATTTTCCCAAATATTGCTGCAAAGCCCTTTTTCACCTTGATTTTGAACTGTTGATTGTGGAGTGCACGGTAGATCATTTCATGAATCATCTTCGTAAAAGAGGTAATCTCCTTCTCCTTCATCTTTTCCTGGTTTCAAAATTGATTTTCATTGGTTAAATTTATGTTTTGGGTTGATGTTTTTAGCAGTTACCCATGCATTGAGGTCATCATAGGTGCCCTATATCGGGAAATGGGACGATCTAGGATCGTTTCAAGTGACCCTATAGGTAGGTTTCGATGAAATTTTATTGTGTGAATGCATAGGCCCGTGACGACCACAACCCAAAATTTTAAAAGATGAACCCAACAAGGGAAAACCCCCAGAAAAGAAAATTATGTTTCTAATCTTTGTTTATGGTTCCTTAGCAGATCTTCCTTGGTCAAGATGCTGGAATGGAATGAACAAGAGCACGAAGAAGAATATTACTTCACCGATAATGACCAGGGAACAATTATGGCCCTCTGAGGGTGTGGGTTACAAAAATTCTTTAAGATTTTGGGCATGAGAGCCCAGTTGATACTATTGGAATACTTGGTTCATGTGTGGGATGTGAATGATCAAGAATTTCATGTGGGCACCCACACACTCACCATAAATATAGAGGATATCTATTTCATGATAGGAATATCTTAATGTGGTTCACGGGTGACACTTACATGTAGCAGGGGCGTAGGTGAGACTATCAACTACTACATGTATCATCATTGTGTGTCGGGTACCAAGAAACATAGTGGTAAGGTAGCTATCAAGGATGTATGAGATTTTCCTTTGCAGACTATCCTCTATACTATTACTCACATGGCAGGGAGTGAAGCTCTCCACATGGCTTCACAGAGCCATTTTCAGTATGCATTGGAATGTATGGAGCCCCGAATCTTCAACTAGTGCAAAGGGGTCCTAAAAAGCATGAAGAAACAACTTACCAAGTGCAGAAGTGGTGGGTTGAAACAATTTGGGTATGGGTCTATTTTGGTATCCTTCTTCCTGGAGAGGGTCCATATCCTATGCTTGCAGGTGGAGTGGGGTATACCCACTCCACAGGATCCAAGGATGAAGAGGTGAGTAGATCTCACGACCTGACATGGAGGTGGTCACATCGTCAGGTATAACGATGTCTTCTTCCAATGGATGAGGAATCATCTTCTCATGGTCGAAGATTATGCATATGTCGGGGTAGATTTCCATGGAGATCTGGACCTATCTCTTCCTAAAGGTTCCTAGAGGGGGGACATAGGTAAGAAGGAAATTTTGTTTATATAATGTATTTTGTTATTTTCAATGATATAAAATGTTTTTTGTGTTATTTATTCAATGAATAATCGAGTGCTCTTCAACAATGTAGATGTGGGACCTTTTCATCCTCTAGGTTCATCCCCAATCCATAGGCGGGGAGAGGGAGGAGCTATAGCAGGAGTAGTTGCTGCATATTTCGAGGCCATAGAACAAAACCTGGAGGGACTCACCATGAATGTATTTGATGCCACAATAGATGATATTCCTAGGCATTATCAATGCCATACAATGGGCATATCTGCATCCATTGATCGACTGCTCCGTATATTAGCATGGGAAGTCATGTGTTATAGTGAGCAGCATACTTGATGCTTTTTTGTATATGAAGCCATGTGCTTGACATTTTTTATATTTTGGTCTTCGGACAAATTTTTTTTTGTAGAATTTTATCGTTATGAATATACAGATCCTTATCATCTTACTTGTTCTATGTACAAAGTGTGATTGGATTTTATAAATGTCTATATAACACATTATTAGCCAATGCATCTATTAATGTATATAAACATCTAGGAATGTGTTGATATTCAATGTAATCAAAATGACATTCCAAGAGGCGAATTCGTAAGTATACCCTTAACAAAGTAGGACTCCAGATGGAATAAATGTTACTCAACTATAGGACTACTAACTATGAATCAAGTCGTACAATAAGATGGTAGATTCCAAGTGAAATAACGTCAATCAATAACTCTATAACTACACTGTATTCCACAATATTGTTATTTGCACAACCAAGATATACACCATGTAGACCGATTAGTTCATCCATAGGTGCATATATTTCCCAAGCAACAAACACTAAGTTTTGAGTACTGTGACTAGTGCCATCAGAGAAGCCAATGTAGGGTAGCGAAGACACCAACATATGGAAACCAAGCACAATGCAAGGCAAGCAGTCGAAAGGTGGAACCAAAAATGAAAAAGCACACAAGAGTATGATACATTAAAAATACACAACACTTATGCAAAAATGATTTAAGCAAAGTACTTCATGTAAATCCCATTTCTTGGTTCACTCAAAGGGATTCCATCAGAATCTACCATCTCATAAGCCCCTTTCTCCAACAATCATTTCAAAATGTAAGGACCCCGCCACATGGGCTCGAATTTACCGGCCCCTAGAAAATCATGATCTTGCTCGTAAAGAAGAACTAGATCACCTTCAGAAAAAACATGTGGCTTGACATGCTTTTCATATTGGGATTTGACATACTTTTTATGACTTTCAATGACTAAGGTGGAATCACGATGGGTTTCATCTAATTGCATCAAATACAAAATACGTTCCTCTTCAACTGAGGTGTTAGGGAGAAGTTCGACGGCTAGTTTCAAAGATGGGATTTCACATTCGAACAACAAAATTGCTTCGATACCATATACTATCTGGAAAGGTATGAATCATGTGGAAAACTTAACGGATGTCCGATAGGCCCATAATGCCGAGAATAACATCGTGTGACAATTTGAATTATGAATTCCTACCATCTGTCAAAGCATAGTAGTGAGAAATTTGTTAATTGCTTCAACCTGGCCATTGGCCTATGGATAATAGGGGGTTGAGTTTTCATGGTGAAGACCCAACTTTTTAGTAAGTTCAGACATCATGAAATTATGAAAATGACTACCATGATCGATAATGATGGCTTGACAGACACCAAATCTAGTAATAATATGATTGAATATGAACAATGTTGCAGTTTTCATGGTAATATCAAATGTAGGCATCGAATCAACCCATTTAGTGAAATAATCTACAGCTACAATAATGTATCCATGCCCCACTGATCAAGTGAGGGTTACATGTCATGAAGCCAATGCCCCATTTAGCGAATGGACCAACGGAAACTATGGGGTGAGGAGGAGTAGGGTGAGATCAGATCTTAGTGTTCTAGGTTTGGAAAGTGTGGCATTTCTGGACGACAGTAATGCAATCCTTAAATAACGAAGGTTAGAAATAACCATCCTGTAAGATCTTTTGGTCAATGGCATACCCAGACATATGACCACCACATGCTCGAGAGTGATAGTCAGTCAAAGCTTTCTTAGCTTCATCGTAGGTGAGACATCGTCAAAATATGGAATCAATACTACAACGATAAAGGGTATCACCAAGGATAATGTATTGGCGGGCTTGATATTGTATATGATGATGATCTGTACTAGAAAGATCAGGCTGGAAAGTTTAGGTTTGAATATAGATGATAATATCTATGTACCATATGTCATCAGAACTGATCAAAAAGAGGGATTCGTTAGGTAAGGAATCCTTTGCCATAGTTTCTGTCTCAGTAGAGGGAAGGTCACATATCAATTCAGAAAACACCAAAGACTTCTTTGAATTGGTGCATTCAAACTCCAAATCAAACTCCTGGAGAATAACTATCCATTTAGAGTACTTGCCCCCCAACAATTTTTGAGTAAGGATATGTTGCAGGGGGTTGCAATTGAAAATGACGGTGGTTTTGCGTAATAATATGTAGTGACGAAAACGTTGAACATCTTGAACAAATGGCAAGGCTAGTTTCTCCACATGTAAATATTTGGTTTCGGTAGTCATGAGACTTTGACTCAAATAGTGTATAAAATGTTCATCGTGTGAATCATCCTCTTAGACTAAAACCATAACAATGGTAGACTCTGAAGTAGTTAAGTAAATGAAATAATCTCGGCTATAGTCAGGTAGACACAACAGTGGTGTATGGGTTAAGGCAATTTTTAAATATTCAAAAGATTTGTTTGCAGTGTCGTCCCATACAAAATCATAACCTTTCTTGAGAAGCGAAGTAAACCTTTTCGTTTATTCAGCGTAATTGGGAATGAATCGACGTAAAAAGTTTTCCTTCCTTCACAAACTTTGGAGTTGGCATAATGTGGAAGGAGGTAGATTAAGAATAGCCTCAACCTTCAAGGGGTCTACCTGAATCCCATGTATAGACACGATAAAACCAAGAATTCGGTCGGATTCCACACAAAAAACACATTTGTGCGGATTCAAACGTATGCGATAATAACGAAGCATAGAAAAATGGCCTGTAATGTGTCAGGTGATCTTGATGACACATGGAATGTGCCAGTAGATCATCTATATAGGGTTGTACAATGTGATTAATTTCATGAAAAGCATAAGACATAGCACGTTGAAAAGTCGCACCAACATTTTTTATACCAAAAAGTAATTTCTGGTAGGTGAAGGTTCCCCAGGGGAAAATAAAAGCAATCTTGTGTTGATCCGCTGGTAAAATATTGATTTGATTATAGCTGGAGAAACCGTCCATCAAGGAGAATATTTCACTCCCAGCACAGTCGTCAACAATCTAGTCAATGAAAGGGGTTGGATAATTTTCCTTGGGACAAGCTTTCTTTATATCCCTATAATATACAAAAACGTGCATCGTGCCTTGTTTCTTGTTTACCGGAACAAGATTAGATACACAATCAGTCAAAGCCATAGGATAGACAAACATAGCCTTAAGAAGTTTTTCAACTTCAAGCTTGATAATAGCAGCTTTACACGGATGGATTGGGAAAAATCTTTGTTGAATGGGTTTAGTGTCTGGATAATTCTTAACCTCATGCATAGAAATATCAGGATCAATACCAGGCATTTCTTCATAACTCCAGGAAAAAATGTCACTGAATTCTTGAAATATGGTTGTATAAGTGCATACCTCATCAGTAGAACATGAGGCACTGATATGAACATTTTCCACAACCCTAGGTTTAATCGATATGTCAAGAGGAACGGTAGGTGAAATTTTACTCAAGCTCCCTTCATACAAAACATCGTGTGTTGACTCAGGAACAAAAGAAATAACGACAATGGTAGACGGAGTCGAAATCCGTTGGTAACTCTCTATGGTCTCTTGTTCTACGAAGATAATAGAATGATGATGCCCATTATCCCATGGAGTATCTTCCATAGACATGACTGACATGATCATCTCATCAGTAGGAAATATCACGTGAAATGGATCAAGAGATGTATCATAGAGAGAAGGAGGAGATGGAGTTGTCAATTGAATAGCTTGATAAGCGGATTCCACTAGACTTAAAGGAATTTTGTCGTCGTAACGAAGATAATCACCCGAGTTAGGTACTATCCATGGGTCATAAGACTCAGGGGTTTCACGAACATAGGTTGAGATCATGTTAATCAAGGAGAAAAAATGAGGAGGAATATCGGGTGGTGGAATAGGAAAAGTACCCATCAAGGTTGAATATTTTAAAAGACCCATGCCAACATTCTCATAACCAGGAGGTGTTTTCTAGATAAAAGTTTTGTTTCTAGTATGTGAATTGGAATTAAAGAAGGCTAGTTGGTCAACAGTTACGAATTTTCCTTGGTGCAGGAAATGTAACACACAAAAAAGAGTAGACACAACTATGCACATGGTATCAATCCAGAAACGACCAAGTAGAAGGCTATAATCAAGAGGTGCATCAAAGACCTCAACCTCCACGTTAATCGCCTTACCTTCTAACGTAATAAAAAATGAAGGAAGAACATCATAAGGTTTAAACCCTATACCATTGAATACCTTAAGAGTATTGTGTGACTCGGTAAGGGAAGGAGAGCCAATATATTTCCAACAAGTAACAAACATAACACAAGTCGAGGCTCCTTCATCAATAATGGTTCGACATATATTCTTATTTTCCACAACAACTTGGATTTGAAATGCTAATTGAGGAGGAAGCCTTGGAATATGATCTTCCAAGTCAAGGATTATTAAATTAGTATTGGTAGGATCGATTCCACCAATAGATTTTAACAACGCCTTTCGTTGAGTAGGAAAATTTTGAAGGACTTCGAGAGCCAACATCGCAGAGGGTGCTTGTGCAAGGTCTACTACAATATTGTAGTTTTGAGCAGCACATGTGTGAGGATTAAATGAAGAATTTCAAACAACGCCCTTGGGAGGAGGAAGAAGAACTGTATCTATTCCCAGTCATTCAAGATGAAGAGGACCATTTGGAGGTGAATTTGGGGGAGGAGGTTGAACCAATGAAGGTGGTAAATCATCAACTTTCTCTTTTGAAGGAGAATAATCTTTGGCTTGAGTTGAGACTACAAATTCTTTCTTCTTGGAGTCACCAGTACACATAAGCACACAAGATGTGGTAGAGGGAGAGGGTTGGTCATGAATGACCAATTGGGTCTACTACTGAGAAAGAAATGGTTGTGACAAGACGACATGTGTAGAAGGTATCTCGGTCCCTTGCAAGAACTTAGTAACCTTAGCGCGTCATGGACAATCTTTTGTATAATGATCATCACCACAAATAAGGCAAGGGTAATGAGGTTTACGTTTGTCTTTGTTATCATCAAGCTGTGTTTTGGGTTTCTTAGATTGCAGGTTATTATTATTTTCCTCCTTATTCTTACCCTTTCCTTTCTTTTTATTTTGAGTTTTATCGGTAGGTGTATATTGAACCGAATTAACTTCAAAAGTTTTATCGTGATAAGCAATTGGAGTAGGAGTATTTTGTACATTAGAAGTGGTAGACTTGGGATTGGTATGATCAGCTTGTGTATACTAAGTCTCAGCATGAAAGGTGCCAATCACGCCATCAACAACATGAGAAGCTACTAGAGTTGTTGGGGTAGGATTCGTTTAAGGACGAGGAGCATCAGAGATCAAGTCATAAAGTGTTCCTATTTGCGAATAAATGAGATCTAGATATTGAGCACAACTAATCACTTGTTCTTCAGTGATGACACCAACCATGGAAACATCATAGGTGATAGGCCCAATAAGTGATTTGGTAAACCACTCAACCAATAGTTGATCAGGAAGGGGAACTTTGATTAAGCGTCTTCTCCTCCTCCACTCATGGATATGATTAGAGATATGAGTGGAAGAGGATTGTTTAAAAGAACTCAAAATTTTGGTTCCTATCTCGTATTGAATTGGAAACTGGTAATGCGTTAAGAATGTCATGGTTAAAGTGTTAAAGTCATTAAAGAATCCTCGTGGCAATTTAATATATCATTTGGCTACCAAACCCATAAGACTTTGTTGGAAAATTTGTAATCTTATAGAGTCATCCATCAATGAGTTAGACGAACACCAATATGGAAAGTCATGATATGATTATTCGGGTCTTCTCCTGATTGATTGTCAAACTTAGGAATGTCAAATGGTAATTTGGTTGGTATGATGGGCCAATAAGGAGAATGAAAAATAGGATCATTCAAAATCCTAGATAAATCTAGTAAATCCAAAGTAGCAAGAAAAGGAAACTGTCGGTTCGCTTGAGGGAACTGGTAATTTTGAGGAGGGAGTCTTGTAGGTATACTAGTGGGACCAAGTCTATAGATAGTTAGACAATCCTGACAGATTCAGTTGTGGAAGGTTTTGATTCAAACAACCACCAGGGTTTGGTGGATCAGGTATGTTCCCTTGGAAAGGAACATTATACTGAAAATTTTGACCTCGGGTAGAATTCATAGAACCTGGATACGGTTTTCTGAGGTGAGGGGGTACAAAATAATCATTTGAGTATGTTTCCCCCCAGACGGTTGTTGATTCCCTTGAAAAGGAATATTCCAAGGTTGAGATTGTAATGAAGGTATACTTTGTCCATAAACTGGGTTATGGCCTCCAACTTGAGGTTGCCCCCCAACTTGAGGTTATCCCCCAATTTGAGGTTTCCCCCCAACTTGAGGTTGGACTCCAATAGGAATACGAAAACCAGAAGTGACGGAATGACTGGTGCCTCCAACTGGATTGGAGCCACTAGGGCCAAGATGAATAGATCCTCCAGACAGAGGTGGAGGAGGAACATAAGACCCCCCAGAGAGAACCTGGGTAGGCGTAGGAACAAAATGAATAGCAACATTATACCTAGGGGGAAGTAACAAATTTGATCTAAGAGGAAGTAGTGTTTCAATAAGAGCTTGAGCGATAAACACATTTCCAGTAGAAACAATTGTAGATTGTGGGACCATGGTAGAATGGGTGATATTGGGAGGGAGTGTTGGCACAGGGGCATACCCAGGGTTCAATGCTTCAACAACGCACCAAGAAAACCCTAACTACCAGCCCTTTCGGCAACACCTGTGAAGCAGATGAAGTCTCACCCGAGGTAGAGGCAGGGGGGTTGGAAGGACTCAGGTGTCTGCAACCTAGCTGGGACACAGATATGTGATCACAATACTTAACAGATCACCTAGCCAATTATATTCATTAGTCTCTAACTCCTTTATTCACATCGCAGGTTAAAACCCTAATTACATATCAACACAGTGACAACCAAGATCCAAGCATATCTAATCATTTAGCACATAGCATTAAATTAGATCTAACATTCATTCACATCATAAAGAACTAAGCATCAATTGGATCTATCATACATCTAGATTAAGCAATTAAGTACATAAATAGCATGAACACCATATCACAAAGCACATCGACACAGGATATATGTGGTTCACCCCAGTGTGGGGCTATGCCCACCAATCTTCTTCTCTTCTTTATTAGCTTCTTCCAATCTTCTTACATGCACAGATCCTCAAATCCAACTTCGCATAGGACAGGATATCTGAGCGCACCTCACCAAATCCTCCTTCCCTGAGTTAGGTCACAGCACAAAGCCTTACACAGTTCGTGCAAAAATCCTATTACACAACACTTTCACTTAGCTCTGCAAACCACTTTTTCTCTGTAACAAGACCTTCCAGACATTGTTCTACTTCTACAACCACTTGATCTAGTTGCGAGCCCTTTCCATCAATTTCTTCGACTATCTTGCAAGCTTCATCTTGCACAAGTTGTATATTCTCTGTGAATTACATTACCTTACCCTAGAGGGCAGTGATCTATTGTTGTACTGCATGTTGCTCTTGGGATCTCTTCATTCTTTCCAGTGCAGTGAGTATATTCATCTACACCTACAACAAATAAGCTTGCTGATGTGCCACATGTAACTGCACTTCTAGTTTCCTCAGCTTTGGATCTTCGGTGAGGAGTTCATATGTATGGGTACTCGTATCACTCAATTTCTTACATTCCAAGGTGAGGGATCTTATTCTTACTACTGTGTTTTTGGCGATCTCTTCCCTCTGGTCACGCACCTCCTTTGGGATGCTCGGTACTATTTGGGCCTCCAATTCTGTTATCTTAGCCTGAAGCTACTAGAGGGTCTCAACAAGCTTCATTTTTTGAGCTTCGACGAGTTCTTTCTCTTCCCGTGCCAAGCCTGGAACAAAGTGACATGTGTTACTTATCACTTCCTTGACCATGGCCCTATTTGTGACCAAATGCTCTTTTTCCCTATGTAGCTGGTATTTTTCCTCCTGAAACTTTGCCTGCAGCTCTTCTTTCTCACTTTCATGGGAAACTACATTGTCCTGCACTGCTCGTAACTGCACTAGGACTTCATCCTTTTCCTTTTTCAAGGATTTTGTAGCCTTCTCCTTCTCTTCCTGAGTTCTCTAGACTCAAGCTTCTGTTGCATCCACAAGCCTTCTCAATTGGCTTGGTTCATCCCCCAATTCTACAGTCTGCGATGAGGAAGGTGCAGATGATGCAGTAGGTACTGTGCGGAGCAAGTGAACAAATCTTTGTACTTCCTTCAATTCCTTCTCAATCCTTCCATATAACTCCTCTTGCTTCTCTCCATAGCTCTGTAATCTGTCTTTAGAGGCATCCTCCATAGCTCTGTGGATGAGACTGATGTCATCCTCTATTAGAGTGGCCTCTAACTGAGGCTTATTGGTGCATGTATTCTTCCTTGCTGAGGGTTTATTTGGAGAAACCTTCCTCTTCTATGATGTTACTACCCCAACAGGGGGATACTTAGGTGGAGGGGTTGTAGCTTCACCTCCTCCTTAAGATTTTTCTCCCTCATCTTCTCCTCCCTGTCCTTCTGCTTCATATTCTCCTCCTCCTGGCGAGCCAAACCCATTATCTTCAGAAGCATTGTCCTCCTCATCACTCTCTATGTCCTAGAATTCATCCCAATTTTTCTTCTTCTTCATCCCACTGGACTATCCGACAATTTCAACCCGGGTGACTATGTGGCTTCCTATGGTGTCATTGTCAGATAATTCTGCATCATTGACAGGTACAAGAAACTCCTGTGGCCACTCCTTTGTAATATTCTCCATTTCATCATCCATCAGCTTATAGTACGATTGTAATTATTCCTAGTTCTCATCTCTGCGTGCAGTGGTGTAGATGAAATGAGGATCAATGCAAGACTTTCCTATTGGTCGATACTGGTGCAGGGTGTGCAGTGTCATGCGCATAAATGATTTGATGGAAACCTTCAACTGTTGATAGTATGCATGAAACATTGCATTGGACTGTCATTTCTTTGTCATGTTGTTGGTGTACCAAAGGTGGAAACCCGAGTGGCCAATGGCTTCGAGGGTTCAATTTTTGAGGATGGTGGCTCCTTCAGGCATTTTCCAAGCGGCAAATGTGATCAAAATGATCAGCCAATTGTAATGGAATTCATACCCCAAGTCATGGGTTTTGCGGTAATCCTTCTCTAGCTCGTTGATGCGGTAGTTCACCTAGTTCATATACATGCCCTCGACACACTTTCCTATGAGGTCCACAATGAACCCGGTGACCTATGTGGGGTGGTTCTTCCTCACGAGCTTGTCAAATAAGAGTTGGAAAGAAAGGCACACTGCATCATCCTGTATAGAGGCTACCTTGTAACCTCTCTTTCCTTTCTCTACCTCTCTGTAAGCTTCCTTGATTTTTTGTGCCAAGGAACGGTCTGAGGCCTTCCCTGGATAAAACTACTATGTGTCATGACCCTTCACACTTAAGCGTATGATCCGGTGCATCATCGTCAGATCCACAGTAATCCTCCTATCAAGCCATAAGTATCCACCATGATAGCATGAAAAAAGGAGTTTAACGCAAGCATTAACCTCTTGGTGGCGGCCAAAGTGCAGGATCTTCATCACATTCAACACAGTGGACTGTACCAACTCCTTAATCCATGGTTGTGAGACAAGGCAAGGCTTATTTCCAGTTGTCTTCGTGAGATAATGGTGGGGTGACAAGATGGCGTAGTTCTTCCAGTATCCTAATTTCAATTCCTTGTTCATTAATAGAAGGATCTATCCTAACTGAATCCTAACTATGCGTATTCTTTTCAGAATGTACGCAGGGAACACGATGTACTCAAAATATCGGGGGATATTATTGCGGTTAATAGCGCCAGCCAAAGTTGGAATGTATTCAGGTAGGATCAACAAGATTTTCTTCACATTATCTAGATCATTGTGATTCTTACTTAGTTGTTTAGTTCTTGGGTTGACACGGCCAGAACAATGTCCATTCGAAGGAGAATCCTATAGTCCCCTAGTTGACAATGCCTGGATACCTTTGGATATAGATCTGTCGACCATTATCTTCTTAATAACTTCCTCAACAAACTTATCTAATTCACTAGGTTCACCTGACATTATATATTTTAACAGACAGGTGGGGTAGACAAATGAACATGCAGTCTCTAGTTCCAGATAGCACAGATCGACACACGAACAATTGTCTTCTTGTCTCAGTTAATCACGAGTAGAAAAAAGTGGTCCCGATGCAACGACCGATGAGTTAAATAAGCAGGGTATCATAATAGATCTTCCAACGGCTAGGAAATGCTTCCATCAATGTAAATTTGTTCGATATGGCGCGGTATCAATGTCCAAAAGCGGTTCATCAGCCCATAAATTCATTTTCAAACCATTATGGAGCGTCATTCTAATGGGCGGGGCACCTCCAACGGTCATCTAGCTTCACTAGGGAGAAGTCCCATTCTGTACGGATGTGTTGTTCTAGTGAGGTTCAAGTCCTGCAAACCTGCCTTCTGCGAGGTTCCAGTTTGCGAAGTCTTCTATCTGATTTCTATAACTTCTTTTATCTTTTCCAACTTATCCTTTTTTATATTGATCTTCCTTGCCTTCTTCCCTGTTATCTGATTTTATCTAACTATTTATGGAATCCTCTTTTCATTTTTATTCTTATTTTCCCCTAGCACATTGGCTTCTCACTGTTGAGGTGCCCTCAAAGGGTCTGAAGTTAATACTCCTTTTCTTAACACTTCCTGAGTGGACATACTTCTTTATTGAATAGATAGGTCCTTCAATCTTTCTTGCATTCTTCCAACATTGGCAGCTAATTCTCTAACTGTCTATCCCTCCTGCATTGTTATTTTTCTTTGTTTCTTCGACTTATCCTCTCGTTCTTCTATCAGTCGATCTATTTTCCTAGCTATGAAATCCATTAATTCTTTCTTTTTCTTTTCTGTAGATTCTTCCTCTATTTTCCTTGTAATATGATCCTCCTCAATCCAAGTCTTACCTAAAAATAGTGGGAAAGGGGCATTGTCCCCAATAAATTTAATCACAGAAACCTAAATGATCAAATTTAATCACTTCAAATTATTCTTTAGTCGATGTTCCTTGAACAATAATAGGTACATTAGTAACTCTTCAACATAGGGTTATCATCTTACCCTTAAACAAGCCTATCCTTCCCAACGAAGGTACCATAGTAGGCTTTCCCAAAATTTTCTAAGTTTCTTCTGTCATAATATTCACTTGTGTTTCTTCATCCAAGACATAGTCAATGTCGAAGTCTTCTATTCTTTCACTTATGCACTTTTTTTTTCAGGTTTTCTGGTAAACTAACATTTTTATGAATATCCATCATTTCTTTCAACTGTAATAACGTAGTTTGGACTTCCTCTGACCTTTTCTCTTTATGACTTTCCAATATTCCCTTGGTATATTGAATTTATTCATAGTTTTATTGTCTCATGTTTAGTCCTTCGACTTTAGCAATAATCCTTGGACAATCCTCAACCTCATGATCAATAACCTTACAAAAAAAACAAATACGACCTACCTTAGGACATTCCTTAGCAGTATGTCCTGGCCTTATGCAATTATAACACAATTTCAATCCTATTTTTCTTTTAAATTCTCCCCAACCTCTTTTGTACTGCACACTTCCCCTAGGATCATAGTGTTGGACCTGCAATCTACAAAAAGTCTTTCTAGGTTTCTGCATCCACTTATTAGTCCAAAAGCTCTCTCTATTCATAGGAATAACATATCTTTCTTCATTTCCATTAAATTTACTCAAATTAACTCTTTCTTTCAATTGTTCCCTAGCCTTCATACTAGGACATAATCTATTAAACATACTTAGGTTCATGCTTTCGAAACAAAAATTTTCACTTATCTTTCTCTTGCCAAAGCACAAATCTTTAACTCTTTTAGGATATTACCTCTTTTCTTCAGATCAAATTACTTTCTAGGCACAAAACTTTGCAAGTAAAGTAGATTATTGCACACTTCAGCAACAGATCTATGCATAGATCTTCTCTTTTTCTTTACTTTAGTTCCCAATAATCATAGTTTTAGGTCCTGATAATGGAACCATTTTTTGGCACAGGGGAAGACCCAGGGTTCAACACTTAAAAACACACCAACAAAAGCCCGACTACTGGCCCTTTTGGAAACACCTGTGAAGAAGGCGAAGTCTCACCCAAGGTAGAAGCAAGGGGTGTTACAGGAAGCAGGTGTCTGTAACTAGGTTGGGGAACAGATCTGTGATAATAACACTTCACATAGCATTCTGTTAATTCTTATGAGGTGACATGCATTAGTTTCCTAACCCTATTAACATCACAGATCATAACCAAAGATAGACTGGTGTAGTAACAAAAAATAATAATATATCCTGAGCACTTAACACTTAGCATTATAGATTAGAACTATCATCCATTTACCCTTAACATAAGTAAAGCACTAAGCAATAACATATTTATCTATTACACAACATAATCAAAGCACTATGCAGATCTATGACAGAAATAGCATAGCACAAAGAAAACCATGAGACACCAGATATATGTGGTTCACCCCAGGATGGGGCTACGTCCACCAACTGCTTTTCCTCTTTATTATTCCCTAAATATCACATTCATGCACTCATGTGCACTACACTACAGAGTCAAGATTCGCACCAGACAGGGGATCTGTGCACTGAGCACCAGGTCCTCCTTCCAAAACTAGTCAAATGCACGTAGCGAGATCATAGCATTTACACCTTCTAGAAAATCATAGTCGCACACATACATAACTTTGCAATAAGCACTCAGTTCAAACAGAACTACATTCTCTTCATTTGCTAGCTACTTTTACAATACAGTCTTCTTTATTTATATCTTACAAAACCTTACAATAAGGCCTAAACATGGGAAAACCCCATGGGCCGATATCCCATAAACCCGTTACAAAACCCTAGAGGACCCTTTACTGGGTCCACTTAACCAGAAAAATCGGTGAGATCCATGATCTCAGCTCTGCATGGGTGATCCTTCTTCAAACAATGTGTCAAACTCCAAAAGTTGGTCAAAGTTGACCGAATTTTTCTCAAAACTTGGTCAAGGGCCAACAGTCCTCCTATTAGCAAGGTGTTTGGCACCTATTCTGCCAATTACTGCACAAAATTTGGACATTCATTCATATGATGTCCTTATGTCCTGCATATCATACACCAAACAACTTCTCTTTTCTCTTTTCCCTTATTCTGGTTAAGTTGAAATGTCAGATTCTTCAAATCCTCCTTAAACTCCTCTATTGTTGGATTTGTCTGTTGATACTAGTTTTCCTCCAGCTGCAGGGTTGCTTGGAGGGCCTCTGCCTAGATTTGGAACTTCTGTTGTCTCAATGGATACTTCAAGTGTGGTAATAGTGAGTTCAAAAAACATTTCCTATGTTTCATGTCAGTACTTGAATATTTCAACTTACCTTTCTGACGTTTGAACCTCTAATCGATCTCCCAAACAGACTCACTTGTTTTCTGCCTAATTTCAATCATTTCATTCATGTACTTCTCTTCTGAGCTTGACTTCTAAAACTCGTTTACCAATATTTTTTTCACATATGTGATAGTCTTTGGTACTCATTGTGGATTGTTTACATCTAGGATCATGTACCAGTCTAGTTCATGGTCTCCTAGTGTGATAGCTAACTACACGAGCTTTGTATCCTCATCTACTATTTTCTTTGCTACTAATATCTTCTCACAAATGAATAAATGATTTTCAAGGTCCTCTGATGCCTCTCCCTAAAATTCTGGTAATCGAATTGTAGGATCTTGTCCTTCCATTTTGAATTGTATTGAACTACTTCCTCTACATGGTGTATATAGTTGACTGTTACCTCCTTAACTTTCTCCCCCAATTGATTTTCCTTGATTGGACCCCTATATTTTTTCTCCTCTTCCACTAAAATTCAGTTGTCTAAATGTTGGTGTTATTTCGGGTGTACTATCCGCACATGCGGTTGTAGGTTCCACACTGACAGTGAACTGGATTGGAGTTATACCTTTTACTCCTGACCATGGACATATTTTTTTCCTTTCGTGTGTTGCACATAGGATTTCCTCAATCTACTCCACAACCCATAGATCCTCTACCTCTTGTTTATTGCTCTCCAATCCCTCTCTATTGGCTATGGCCCTCTTCTTGTTATTCATCTTATATTGGTAAGGTATTCCACTGTGTGTCTTTCCATATTTTTCCATTATCTACTTTATCTGGTCCTCTTCCATTATGATTGAGTCTGTTAGTGATCAAAATGTACTGGTATTTTGATGAATGTTTTCATCACTCTTCACTTGATTTATCGTTTTCTTCAGTCCTTTGGCCAGTTTCTTAACCTCCATATTTTTATCAAGCTCCTGATTTATTACTTTTTCCCAAAAATCCTTTGGCTTCATCCTCTTGACCTGCAAATAAATGGTTAAAAATATCATTTGAACTCTGCACAATCTATTCTTGAGTTTGATTTATTCCTAGTTTCTTTTATTTGAGATTTTTATTAAAAGAGGAACATGCTTTTAAATGGATTTATCCTAGACTAAATCTAAAGTTCTAAGTCCAAATCTAGTCATCATCCTACGTATAAATCTATGCCAAGGTCTACAAAATAAAATACAAAGCCTAGCACACACTCACATGCCCAAGCTAAGAGCTAAGCCTCGATTCAACTTACAAATCGACACACAAGGCCAACTCACAAATCGAGTCCACATGTCAAAGCCCAGTGCTGAGCCACAAGTCATACTGAAACCAAGCCACGAGTTATGCCACATTTCAAGTCATAAAATCCTAGCATCAAGCCTATATCAATCTCATTGATTTTACATAATAAAACCTCGCCATATAAAAATATTGTAATATCTAAATTTCCATGAAATGTGGGATCTGTCCATGCACTATTTGATAAAAAAATTGCAGGCATGAGACCACATGCAAAGGGCGCCATGAGGAACAAGAAGGGAGGTCAAGTTTTGGCTATGATTATACAGATGTCTAAGGAGTTTCATTTGTAGATATCGGGCCACGAGAAGGAATGAACATGTAGGTACCTGTTCATCTTCATCAGAAAAACATATCGAGTAATGGATGCAAAGAAGAGATGCATTTTGGACATCGATTTTCAGGAAGCAAGGTTTGTTGAGAACAGTAAATTAGATTCTCTTTTCATCTTTATCTGACCATCATCATTTGAAGATATTGAGGAACACCTACGTCTAAGGGATATACAGGCATGGGAATATCAACCTTTTGGACCATTTTTGGGAAAGATTTTTAGAACAAACGTCTCATCCCTGATTGTCACTCTAGAGGTTTTAGAACCTTTCTTGTGAAGTGCCTATACAATATTCACTTCCCCTGCCATATCTAACTTGGAGAAGTTGCAGGACCTATGATATCCCTTTTTTGAGGTTTCCTTAAAGCCATTCGAGGAAGAGAAAATTTATATTATTTGTAACATGAACTATAAAAACCTGTATTGAGCAAGTGAACAACCACATTATCAACAACAAATAGAATCACTTTGACAAAAACCCTACACCTCTGAAATACCTCACAATTTAGAATATGAGTGTATTCAGTTATAAAACACTCTAACTATGAATGGAGCCTATATGAAGATATCTATGTGAAGCTCATTTAATAAAACAAAGAATTGGTTGACATTCTTAAAAGGCTCTATTCACAGAATACTTATCCCAAATATTATGTTGATGTAAGGTTGAAACAGTCAAGTATTGAATAATTTTCAGAAGAAAATGCAGAAGAATTTTTGGTTCTGAAAAGATATAAGGCAAACCTATGAATATTTGAGGATCAGAACATTGGTAAGGGCCAGACTACACAGTCAACAAGCAATTAGTGTAATCTACAGGAGCTCGCTCATTTATATTTGTCTATACTCTGTTTTTGACTTTTGCTCAAGGGTATGATAGGATACATTTGAAGACACAGGGTATCAGATCTTCTTTATTAGTGGATGCAAACAATGATTTTTTGATTTAAAACATGAAAGGTTTTCCTTTAATTAAAATAGAGTTTTCACCAGCACAAAAGGTGCAATTATAACCAATTAGATGTTGAAAAGCAGAGCTTTCATCAGCTAATTAGAAAATTCTAAGGCGGGATAGCTGGTGAAACTGCAGAGAAAGAATTTTGAAGATTTGAGCTCGAACAAAGCAGTTTTTGGGTGATTTAGAGAATAAGAGAGCATCAAAAATATTAATCACCAAATCATGAAATATTCAGTTTCAAATATTTGTGGAGATATAGGAGGTGAGTGCTTAATGGGTTAACAAAGCTTTGTTCACAGTTGTTGAAAGTTTTCCAACCAATAAAGACATGTGTCCTTTCCTGCATGACACATTAGAGACATAGCAATGATGAAGACTAGATGTCAAAGACCCTTTGAAGACAATTCGATCCATATCAAGTAGATTTTCAATTACCTAATGGTAATTAGTTTACACTCTGTTTTCTATATTTAGAAATCCAGAACCATTTTTCAGGGATCTGAGATCTATTGTAAGGGATATAAATACTTATCATTTTGATAAAGTAAAAGGGGGTCAATTTTGGATACATGAACTATACCTTTGTAACAGAGTTTTCATATGATAACACAGATCATGAGTTTCTCTCTCTATTAATGTCAGATTTCCACCCTTCTTATGCACTCTTATTCAAGTTGTTTTAACTGCAAAATGAATTTCATCTCATTAGTGAGTTCATAACTTGATTAATAGTTTCTTACATTGTTTATTAAACCCATCATTGTGTATCTGGTTTATAAGAACTGTCTTCTTCACCCACTTAAAACTATTATCTTATTATTGATACTTGAGGGCATTGGTTTATTTGATTATTCATTTTGACTATATGGATACTATATTGTAGTTGAGTTATCCCATTGATCCACACATACAAAAAAACAAAAACAAGATTACTTTAAGTTACCAAGCATCTTTGTCTTACAACCTCAAAGAGTTTCTTGGAGTGATAACAAATTGGCACCACTGCCAGGGAGAGGAGATTGAATCTCAGCTTCCTTGGGACATGAGATAGATCCAACTTTGATGATAGACAAAGACTGGACATTTTCTTGGTTGTAATAATCTATTTGGCGACTCCATGAAAGACAGATTTAGTGGCGACTCCACAATATTCAGATGTCAAAAGAATTTTCTGCTCTTTTGGCTTGGGGGTTTTCACCTCTGGACTTCTCTTCAGTTTCTAGTTTCCCACATCCAGTACCTCATATGTCAGAATGGGGAGATTTTCTACCTATCTTCAAAGAGGAGAAAGAAGATAATCCTGCAGAACACCTCAAAAAGTTTCATGAGTGCATGGATCTACTAGATCTGCAGCATGAAGATGTTCATGCATTCATTGTATGGTGATGCACGTCAGTGGTATTTCTCTTTACCTCCTTCTAGTATTTCATCATTGAAGGATTTTCACAGAGTATTCAATGAGTGCTGCAAAAGGTTCTTTTAAGATAAGTTTTTATTTAATAATTGTTGTGTAGAATATGAATTGCACAATATAGTTGAAGATGTAAATAGAGAAGTATCTCACTCTCATCATCCACATCATCTCTCTAATGATCTTCATGATGATATATTTTCACATAAAAATGAATTAGATAGAAATAATGAAAGATTTTAGGTCTCTCTTATTACCATTATTTCTAATCTTCACAAATCTGAAGAATTGATGTCTTTAACTACACATGGAGAAGATCAGTTTAATATTGGTCAAGTATCTATTGAAATAAATGAGGCTAGCCCACAATTTTTAGATCTATATACCAAGGAAAATGAAATTAACCACGAGGAAGAGGAATTTCAGAAAACATATAATCTCCAAGAAAGACAACAAGAGGATTATATTTCTCCTTATGTACCCTTTATTTCAAATTTTGATGAAAGGGATGAAGATGATGAGTAAATTTGTTGTAATAACTTGGGATATGTAGTAGATTCTAAGGACAACCCTCAATATTTTGATTTTCATACCAAGGAAGATTTCAGTAGTTATGAGGAGGAAGGTGAGGAGCAGAAAGTTTCAAATCAGCAGTTGAGATTGTTTTTTCATTTGACAGAGGAAGAACAGTCCACATTCAGCATTGACATCAGTGAAGAAAAAAAGTAGCAGCTTTTCTTTCAATTGGAATAGCAGCAAAGGGAGGTATTTATTTGTGGCTTTATTGACCCTATTGCTGACTATTTGGAGTTTATGAGGAGCATAAATGTCAAGATATTTTTGTCATATGATGGTTGGTTCTACCATCTTTTCAAACTATATTTCTGCATGCTATGGTTTCCTTTCTTTTTCAGATTCAGATCAAGGAGGGTACTAGTACATCAATTTCTTTCTTGGTTGCATTGGAGATTCAGTTTTACTTGATCAGTCTACTTTAAAGATCTGATTAGAGTAGAAGTAGGTAGAGAGAATAATCTCACCCTATGAGCAAGTAGATTCTTTCAGACATTTTCAGTTGTTGAATAAGCAGAGCAAGATACGGGAGGATACATGCATGATACAGGTTTGTAGGGAATCAGTTGTAAAGGCCAAATGACTCCATATCCCAATGGTACAAGCCAGATGACTCCATGCCCAATACTAAAGGCGACTGGAACTACTAGGTTCTTGAAACCTCGTAGGGAGGTCTCCATCCTAGTTGGAGCCAGTTGTTAGCAATCAAAATGCATTGATATTTTGATGAATGTTTTCATCACTCTTCACTTGATTTATCGTTTTCTTCAGTCTTTTGGCCAACATCTTAACCTCCATATTTTTATCAAGCTCCCGATTGATTACTTTTTCCCAAAAATCCTCTGGCTTCATCCTCTTGACCTGTGAATAAATAGTTAAAAATCTCATTTGAACTCTGCACAATCTATTCTTGAGTTTGATGTATTCCTAGTTTCTTTTATTTGAGATTTTTATTAAAAGAGGAGCATGCTTTTAAATGGATTTATCCTAGACTAAATCTAAAGTTCTAACTCCAAATCTAGTCATCATCCTACGTATAAATCTATGCCAAGGTCTACAAAATACAATACAAAGCCTATCACACAATCACATGACCAAGCTAAGAGCTAAGCCTCGATTCAAATTACAAATCGACACACAAGGACAACTCACAAATCGAGTCCACATGTCAAAGCCCAGCGCTGAGCCACAAGTCATACTGAAACCAAGACATGAGTTATGCCACATTTCAAGTCATCAAATCCAAACATCAAGCCGATATCAATCTCATTTATTTTACCTAATAAAACCTCGCCATATGAAAAGATTGTAATATCTGAATTTCTGTGAAATGTGGGATCTGTCCATGCACTGTTTGATAAACATTTTGCAGCCATGAGACTGCCTGCAAAGGGCGCCATGAGGAACAAGAAGGGAGGTCAAGTTTTGGCTATGATTATACAGATGTCTAAGGAGTTTCATTTGCATATATCGGGCCACGAGAAGGAATGAACACGCAGGTACTTGTTCCTCTTCATCAGAAAAGCATATCGAGTAATGGATGCAGAGAAGAGATGCATTTTGGACATCGATTTTCAGGAAGTAAGGTCTATTGAGAACAGTAAATTAGATGCTCTTTTCATCTTTATCTAACCATAATCATTTGAATATATTGAGAAACACCTACGTCTAAGGGATATACAGGCATGGGAATATCAACCTTTTGGACCATTTTTGGGAAAGAGTTTTAGAACAAGTGTCTCATATTGGATTGTCACTCTAGAGGTTTTAGAACCTTTCTTGTGTAGCGCCTATAAAATATTCACTTCCCCTACCATATATAACTTGGAGAAGTTTCAGGACCTATGATATCCCTTTTTTGAGGTTTCCTTAAAGCCAACCAAGGAAGAGAAAATTTATATTATTTGTAAGATGAACTATAAAAACTTGTATTGAGCAAGTGAACAACCACACTATCAACAACAAATAGAATCACTTTGACAGAAACCCTACACCTCTGAAATACCTCACAATTTAGAATATGAGTGTATTCAGTTATAAAACACTCTGACTATGAATGGATCCTATATGAAGATATCTGTATGCATCTCATTTAATAAAACAAAGAATTGGTTGACATTCTTAAAAGGATCTATTCACAAAATACTTATCCCAAATATTATGTTGATGTAAGTTTGAAACAGTCAAGTATTGAATAATTTTCAGAAGAAAATGAAAAAGGATTTTTGTTTTTGAAAAGATATAAGTCAAACTTATGAAGATTTGACGATCAGAACATTGGCAAGGGCCAGACTACACAGTCAACAAGAAATCACTATAATCTATAGGAGATCGGTCATTTATATTTGTCTATACTCTATTTTTGACTTTTGCTCAAGGGTATGATAGGATACATTTGAAGACACATGGTATCAGATCCTCTTTATCAGTGGATGCAAACAATGATTTTTTGATTTTAAACATGAAACGTTTTCCTTTGATTAAAACAGAGTTTTCACCAACATAGAAGGCACAATTATAACCAATTAGTTGTTGAAAAGAAGAGCTTTCATCAACTAATTAGAAAATTCTAAGGCGGGATAGCTGGTGAAACCACAGAGAAAGAATTTTGAAGATTTGAGCTCGAACAAAGCGATTTTTGGTTGATTTAAAGGATAAGAGAGCATCAAAAATACTAATCACCAAATTATGAAATATTCAGTTTCAAGGATTCGTGAATATATAGGAGGTGACTGCTTAATGGGTTAACAAATCTTTGTTCACAACTGTTGAAATTTTTCCAACCACTAAATACGTGTCCTTTCCTCCATGACACATCAGAGACATAGCAATGATGAAGACTAGATGTCAAAGACCCTTTGAAGACAGTTCAATCCATATTGAGTAGATTTTCAATTACCTAATGGTAATTAGTTTACACGTTGTTTTATATATTTAGAAATCCAGATCCATTTTTCAGGGATCTGAGATCTATTGTAAGTAATATAAATACTTATCATTTTGATAAAGTAAAAGGGGGTTGATTTTCATGGATACAGGAACTATACCTTTGTAACAGACTTTTCATATGATAATACAGATCACAAGTTTTTCTCTCTAGTAATGTCAGATTTCCACCCTTCTTCTGCACTCTTATTCAGGTTGTTTTAACTGCAAAATGACTGTCATCTCATTAGTTAGTTCATCACTTGATTAATAGTTTCTTACATTGTTTATTAAACCCATCATTGTGTATCTGGTTTATAAGCATTGTCTTCTTCAGCCACTTAAAGCTATTATCTAATTATTGATCCTTGAGGGCATTAGTTTATTTGATTATTCATTTTGGTTGTCTGGATACTATATTGTAGTTGAGTTATCCCATTGATCCACACATACAAAAACACAAATTTTTTTTTACTTTAAGTTACCAAGCATCTTTGTCTTACAACCTCAAAGAGTTTCTTGGAGTGATAACAGGGTCCATGGAATCCTTCTACTTCCCTTCATCCATATCCTTTTCCTTATCTCCACCTCCTATCGGTGTTTCCCCTCTTCCCCCATGCGTGCAGGGAGGTTTAGTTTTCTAATTCCATGGTCATCACACCCTTGTCATACAATAAATCTTGATTGAATTATATAGTGATATGATGTACCTTCCTCTGGGTCCCTTCATAAAATCCGTCTCTGCGATAGTGTAGGACTTCATGGTATCTACTACAAATTCAGTGATAAACCATGCAACAATATTGTCTAACTAGAAATCTACTACGTGCATGAATTTTTTATTAACTTGTTGTAACTGTGTGATATCCACAGGATGCCACTCTAGCTATCTGATTTGATTCGCAGGGTGTTTTTCCTTCAACCTCAATAACCACTCCAGCAACAGATGTGGGAAATCACAGAAAAATACCTCATCCAATTCGTTAAACATGTATTTGTTGAGATACTTGCGTGATGTCAACTTAGTTTTTCTTCCATGGAAACTCAAGTTTCTCTGTCCTCAAAAATCTTTCAATCTCCACCTTTGTTGGATTCCATGGCCTGAACATTTCCTTTTATACTTTCATACTCCATGATTTTCTTTCACAGATCCCATCCACTCAATCTTATGCAGTTCCAATAGGAAACATAACCATTTGTTGGTTACTTGGGTTGACCTAGGCTCTGATCTCAAATAGGTTTCCAATAAAACCCTCAAAACTATTGTCTTCCTTGGTAAACCAAAAGGCAACGCCACACATAGAGTACATAGCACAGTCTCACCCAAGATAGATTTATGGGGGACTACAATACTCAGGTTTTTTTAGTATAGGAAGGATTGGGGATGGTGTTTATATCCTTTTCCTTATACATCATCATCATTAATCATTCATCTACTTCTATAATTCATTCATCTTTAAAACTATGCATGCATGTTGTTATAACTAGTTTTAACCATTCATTCTTGAGCTAATGATTAATAGAATAGTAAAAGCATTCATTTACAATCACATAGAACACAATAATTTACCGTGGTTCACCCCTCCTGAGGATATGTCCACAAAGATATGGATTCTTCGCTCTTTTATTTATAATGTTGCAAAATATGTGTTGTGTGCATTACTATTCAATATTACAATCAAAATGAGGGTAAGTACCCTATGGGAGGATGACTAGATCACACCAAGATCCTCAGCCTATGACCTAACCCTAAAAAACTAGCTTGTTCCACACTACCACAATCACCATAACAAAACTCACTACAATAAATAGCTTCTGAACCCCAAACCTAGACCTCCTAGGTCTTTATTTATACTACTCTACCGGCTTATAATCGTTACAATATTTGTCAAAAACCTTAACCCTAGCATCATTAAGCATGTATGCATGTGTGCCACATTGCTTTTCCTTCTTTTTCTACATGCTACTTTCCTGCCTCCTAAGGCACACACTTCCAAAAATAGACCTTCTCTTCCAAAATTAGACCTGCTCCCAAAATTAGGCTTGTAGGCTTGCTCCCAAAGTAGGCTTGTGCCAACAATAACATATATTGGCATCATATTTGAGTTTAATGGGTGAATTCAAAGGAAAATGATGGAATTTCCCAGTACCCGGCCACCCAAGCAAGTACCGAGGAGGTCGAGTACACTATAGGGACATCCCATACATGCGAAAATATTACTCTTTGAAGACATCATGCATGCTTCTTGCACACTCGAGTGAGATTCCAACCTTGTTTAATCGCTCACAATGACTTCTAGTGGGCCACAACGCCTCTTCACGTGTATCAATTTGGTTATTTTCATCCACTAAGAGACTGAGATTGATCCCTCTAGATCTAATGGAATCCACCGAATTCCCCTTACTTCTTTATTATTATGGGATTCATCTATTTTCTCAATGGGGTTGAGTGGAATTGAATGAGCATTCATTCATTCTTCTGCCACATATAGTGTATAAAAACCCCTTCTTCATGCACGTAACTCCTTTACATATCCCATGGGAAACAAAGGAACCGGGGGAACATACCTTTTTTCTAGGCAGCTTGCATGGGGATTTTCTATGATGGTTTCAATTCCCATTTCAATGTGTGTCTATCCACTTCCATTCACATGAACACATGTACTGACGAATATCTACATCTGGTTTGAATATTTCTCGCACAGACACTTCTATTGTTTCCTATTCATGATAATATTTGCAATGTGCGGCCCACCATCCCATCGGTGTTCTTATGAGCACGATATCCATAACACAAAATTGGTGGTGTTTGGGAATGTGATGCATCTAGGAAATAAATTCATCAATCAGGTTCGACCTATCGTATTGATATGATCCAAATTGTTCCTTGTGCACCTTAGCGGTAATATGCATGCACCTCCTTGTCAAAAATTCATACAATTTCTATTGCCACCTTTCCATCGAATATTTGGATTCAGTATCATAGGACTTCATGCTTCTCCAACTTAGCTCTCCATCCATATTGGGATTGATTTAATCTTTCCTGCAACCAGTGATATTATAGATGCTCTCAATATTAGAGCTTCATGCATCCTCATCCACCAACTCATTATATATGTCTCCTTCATTATGATCTAGAGGTGTGATCATGCGTTGGGTGTACTCTATCTCAAATGACATCTACCTATTCTTCAAATTCAACACCACATTTTTGTCGAAGGCCCATTCGATTCCAAGTAATGCAGGGTAACGATTAGAGTCATCCGTAATCTCTATAACTTAAAAGTTAGCCTTCGTCTTCACCCCTTCTATATTCACCTCAACTTTCTCCAGTTATCCTATAGGGTAGATCCTATATTGGTTTTCGAACCACAATTGGATGGGTGACTAGACCAAAATCAGTTTACATAGAAAATCCTAGGATTTCTTTAGTAGAATGTTCACGTTGGACCCTAGATCCAACATGACTCCATCCATTTCATAATTCCCAAGTTATGTTGTCATTTTGAATTTTATGTTGGTGCACTTATACTTACTAACTTGACACATATCCCTTTATAGTAAGGGGGATGATATGTTTTTATCCATCCCTTTCTCCCCCATGCAAGTAGCTAACATTTGTTTTAACATTCTCGCAACAATGAAATAAAGTACTTAATTTCTCTTCAGTCTCTGTATCACAACCCAATTCACGTAATGCTTCTTTTCTTGATGCACACTTCAACTCCTCGAGATGATGTTCCTCAATCATGCTTTGCTCAATGCATCACATCTCTTCCTATCTGCATGCTTCTTCCAATAACATCTGTGTCACATGTTTTATTTTTTCACACACGCGAGCCTCCTCCAACAACCTTTGTGTCGCATGATATAATTCTTCATGGGTGCAAGCCCCTTCTAGTGACCTTTGTATCACACATTGGAATTCTTCATGAAGCTGAGCTTACTCAAGTGACCTTTGAGTCATGTGTTGCATCTCTTCTCATGCTCTTTCTTCTTTGATGTCCCTTTGTGCATTGTTTAGAAACTACTTCTGTTGAGAAGCATACAATTTAGGAGGGAGCTACGCGACCCTTCTGATTTCCCCTCTAGCCCTAGAACCGAGATTTCACCATGCTTGAAGTCCCTTCTTGTATTCGATCCTCCTTGGGTTATCTCCTGGACATCAACCTCCTTGTCCTTCTTCTTATTCCTGCATGACTCCACCTACACCATATTGCAATGTGTCTTCTTCTCTTCCCACTTTTTCAACAAGTCCAAACATTCTTTGGTGACATGATTAGTTTTGTAATAGTACCCACAAAGAGTGCACGGTTTGGTACAAAACCTTGACACATATCCAATTTCTCCAAAATTAAAGAAAGTGGGGGGTATACCTCCCCCTCCTCCATATATGTGTTTGCAACCACACCCATATCTACATATGGGACCTCCTTGATAGCCACCTCTCTTAGCACCACCACGATCACCACCCTTCTATTCTTCTTGCACCCATAACATGTCGTGGGTGTGCTCTTGCATCAGTTGGAGTGACCAAAAATTATTGACATCATGTCCCATGGACTTACGAAATTCACAGAAAATATATGATGTGTTTTATAATATTTTTCCAATGTTGGGAAATGGTGTGGTACATGGCCCCATTGTCTACACATATCACACCATTCCATTTGGGACCTAGTTGGGAATGGACTCAGTGCTCCTATCACCACATATTTTCCAAGTATAGGGAATTCGTCCCTATGATGCCCCTCATCCCATCACGTGGTACACCATACTTACACACACAAAAATTTCTCTTCACCATATATTGCGACTGCATCATCATATTGGCCAATTGTGACTAAACCTATGCTAATCTGGTCGATGTCTCTACTCCTCTAGGTGTAGCCTCCAAGCACATTACAATCTCCATGGCCTCTACTTGAATCATCACCTTCTCCTGTGTGAGAAGGAATCATGTATGGGGGAGTAACCCTGCAATGAACCATTCTCTATGCTACATATCTTGGATTTGGAACATCAACCTATCCAAAAAAATATTGAACCATTGGTGATAATCCCACATGGTTTGTCCTTGTTTCTTCTTAATCTCCTTGATCCATGTAATACACTTAGACTCTTTGAATTTTGAAACTCCGTAAGTAGGTATATCTTGATCTTTGTCAAGGACCTCGTTTGTCCCACTGGTGCAATGGCCTTGTACTTCATGTACCACATCAAGGATCTGCCTTTGAACGTGATTTTCAGCTACACATTATTTTTTGTTTTTTTTGTGATCCTCTTCATAGACCACATTGCTTCACACGTGAACCAATGTTTTTTTTTATCATCCTTACCCATCCCATGGAACACAGGTAACATTAGAGTACTATCTTGATTTTCCATCCTCAATATCGAACTAATTGTTCTGGTCTGACTGTTGGGTGTCAAAATTCTCAACATCAATACTCTCCTTGGTGGAGTAGCACTAACTTCACCTTCCTCTTAACTCATCTCTTCTTTCCATATCCTTCTACTCTTTCTCCTATTCCAATTTCCTCACTATCCATTTTTCTTTCTTATTGATTACAAATGCACAAGGGGGGTGGTTCAAAAGGGGGGTAAGTCCATATTCTTCTAAAATGTCTTGTGAGGTGACTTAAAGAGGTTCCTACCTACAACCATGCAAGAACATATACTATCACCAATTTCTCTCCCCCACCACATCTTCCTCTCCTTCTCTTATGCCTCTATAGTGCACATAATCTTCCTTTGAGGTTGTGGCACTATGTAACAACCAAGGGGTTCAAACTTCATCTCCAGGGCCCCTATTGCTACTACTACTACCGATATCCCCACTAGACAGCCTACTCTCAATGCTCTGCCTCTTCATAGGACTATCTTCATCTATGCTCTTCTCTATCATAGCACATTCTTTCAAACTTCCTTGTAAGGTATCTAGAGAGGTAGTGGAGGGGGGGCCAGAGGGCCCATAGTGATAATAGTGGAGGCCATTCAATGTAAGGTGGACTAGTTCCACTATATTATTAAATAAGGCCCACTATGGTAGTTAGATATAATAAATGAATAGTTAGATATAATAAATGTAAGATGACTTCTTAGAAGGTTCTACTTCTCGAATATTCCTCCTCTAGAATGTTTCTAGGTGATGGTAGAACTATATAAATAGGTTCAATAAATGTAATGGGACATGAAGAGAAGTATTGTATTTGGAGTGGTATCTCAATAGGAGGATGCCCCCTCGAAGAGGCAAGTGAACAAGAGAGGATCCCTTCCATAATAGGATCCATTGTATGGTGTTCCCCTACCCTAAGGGTTTGATAGTAATAAGAGAGTTTTTTCATATTTTTTTTCTATATTTGTTGTGATTTTTTATTCAGTTCTTTGGATCTTAACAAGTGCTATCAGAGCACTTTCCTTGGAAGACATTGTGGGCAAATATTTTTTATTTTTGCAGATTGTTTTTTCGGAGAAGAAAAAAGAGAGTCGTGACATTCCATAATTTTTTGGTATATTTGTGTGAAAAATTTTCAGAAAAAGTTTTTATATATGATTTCCTCTCAGAAAAACACCCAAGTTGAAAAAAAAAATCGTCCTAAGCAGAGTCCGGGAAGTCAAGATATTGAAGTTTTAAAATCTGCAAATTTTTCAGGGTTTTTTCTGCGGACGGCGACGTGATTTTTTTTTTTTTTTTCCGTAACGGATAGAGGCCTAATTTTCCCCAAAAAATATATATATCTAAGTTCCTCTCACAATTTCTCCCAATTTCAAAAAAAACATCAGCCAAAACGGAGTCTGGGAAGTGAAGTTATGAGTATTTTAAATTCAACAGTTTTTTAGGGTTTTCCCAGAAAAAGCCACGATTTTATGTCGTAAATTATTGTTCTATTTTTTGGGTTTTTTCATGATGGTAGTGGGAACAAAGAGTTCATAGGGTTCTCATATGGATATTTCCTCTCAAACCCTCAAATAAATTCTACAAATTACTAAATCATTCAAATCCCAATTGTTTGACACATTGGATGACTTTGCAGATGGCCTCAATGATAGATTTTGTAGTATTCAAGATTCATTGGATAACATGCAGGAGAGATTTATTATGGCAGACATCAAGGATGAATAAAATCAAAAAATATATGCTTGGTATGATTTTGAGTCCAATTGTGATGATTGGTATATGGATAGTTGTCATTTTTGGGATGACAACCACATTCATATTTTATTTGATGACTCTAATCCACCTTCTGTAGAGAGCATCAATGTGACAAATTGAGAGCCAATGATTATTACTAGTGTCCATCCTGCATATTCTAGAGTGGTATTATTCCTTCCATATTCTGCTACGACCCTTTTCTACTATGTGGATGGATCTTCTTATTTGGATCCACATGACAGGTGTCAGTATTGGGAGCATCATTTTCGGTTGGTTATTGGGTGCCGATATCTTCCATGTGGGGTTCACATGAGAAATTGGACATGGGACCCTGGTTTACAATGGTGGTTGGACTACTTCATCATGGTGGCTACCATTTCTCAATGGGACCTTGGTTCTCTAGTCTACTTTAGCACTATGGTCCACACTTATCCATGGGACCCTGGTATATGGTTGTACATAAAGCATTGAGGACAACGCTTTCAGAAGAGGGATAGAATGTAAGGTAGCTAGAGAGGTAATGGGGGGACCAGAGGTCCCATAGTGATAATAGTGGAGGCCATTCAATGTAAGGTGGACTAGATCCACTATATTATTAAATAAGGCCCACTATGGTAGTTAGATATAATAAATGGGTAGTTAGATATAATAAATGTAAGAGGGATTCTTAGAAGGTTCTACTTCTAGAAGATTCCTCCTCTATAAATTTCTTAGGTGATGGTAGAACTATATAAAGAGGTTCAAGCAATGTAATGGGACATGAAGAGAAGTATTGTATTTGGAGCGGTAGCTCAATAGGAGGATGCCCCCTCAAAGAGGCAAGTGATCAGGAGAGGATCCCTTCCATAATAGGATCCATTGTATGGTGTTGCCCTACCCTAAGGGTTTGATAATAATAAGAGATTTTTTTCATATTGTTCTTCTATATATGTTGTGGTGCTTTTGTATTCAGTTCTTTGGATATTAACATTCCTCCATGTGTGGTCTCTTTTTTCTTCTTCCTGGGCCTGACCCTTCATTACACACCCCTTGATATTTTCCTACCAGTCCTTTGTCCTCTTTCCTTCTCAACTCAACTCTTCTTGCATATCTCTCAACCCTTTCTCTCCTCTACTCCGCTGAGTCCATCCCATCCCTCACCTCATCTCAACAAATTCTCGATCATCCTCAATGGATCCATCTCCTTTCTCATTCTTCCATCGTCTTTTCACCCCCCGAAACTAAGGGAGTCTACTCATCCATGTTTTCGGTCTCCATGTGCATCAGCCCAATCTCTATGAAGAACATCTTTATCCAGGTTGACATTCACATAATGCATTGCAAGTTAATTAACATATGTCAAAAGTATGGAAGTAATACATTCATTCAAACACATAATTGACACATCATAGGTTCAGAATCAGTGCATCTTTATTATCATCCTCATTCGATCAGGCACGAGCATAAATTAATAAAAACACATATCGACAGTAAAAAGATCTCATGTTCCCTAAGATGATTCCCCAAATTTACCATACATTGTTCCATGCACATTCTTCCAGACCTTTAATACATGACCAAATCATACTTACAAACAAGGACATTACAATATTATAGAGGCTCAATGTTAAGAACCAAATATCAATATAGCATAGAAAAACCTCATAATAAGTAGTCAACGCCTTGAACAAGAGATAATTTCAGATAATAAGCCTCTTCGAGGGGGAAACCTCCTTTTACCCCACATAAATTGTCAAGTACAAGATGATTCCAAATGAAAATGTCTCCTTGGTATATATAGGAGACTAGGAGGTATAATTACAACTAATGGAATAAAGCCGACATAAATAAAATAACATTACTAATGTAATATGCCCCAATTAAGGGGTAATGAGCCAATATTAGGGCTTAACACTCAAAGTGAGCTCTTCAACAATGGACAACAAACAATGACATGTTGAATCAACAACCTTTTCTTTCTCGTCCTTTCTTCCTTTTATATCCTTCTTGACTCTAGAGCTCTATCTCTTTTAGTTATGCTCCACTCGCTCTACTGACTAACAATATCACATGCTTATGTCACCTGCCTTCATTCCATGTATCCTTTTTGGAATCGAGGAAATATTAAATACCTTGCCAACTCATCTGTTGTCTCCTCCACGTTCCCTTATGTTGTTGGCAATAATCATTCAGGAAGATTTCCCAATGATTCCTTTCTTGATTCCAACATGGATTTGGCATGCATCAACTCATCTTTGGCGTGCATCAACAAAACTTGTCAAAACTTAATCCAACATGCACTTCTTGTCATTCCTCACGCATCTTCTTGGGCGCTTGCAAAAATTGGAATGGGCACACACAACTTCATTTGTGTGCACACATGATATTTACCCAAAACTTTGGGTGCCAACATCAACACATTTTAAGTCATACCAAAGAAAGTGTTTGATAAGTCTGTCTACTTTTTGCTAATATTATTTTATGTTATCCTCATATATAGTTTCACAAAATTGGAGAAACTAGATATTAATTCTAGCAACTTTACCCAAATATGAGGTCTATGCCAAGGAATCTAAGTATGAATTTTTCAAGAATAACTCAAAATACCTTAGCCATATTATCTCTACAAAGGGTGTTTGTACTAATCTTGTAAAGATTCAAGCTATACACGGATGTATAATGTCTATAACCCTTAAGGAGTTATGTGGGTTCTTGGTTTCAAGCTTCCACCACATAGTTATAATAAACTTTCCTATCATTACTCATCCAATGATTGGATTAATCAAGGAGGATATCCTTCTCTAGTGAAATGAGGAAAAACAAGTTTTTGACAATCTAAATGAATCCTTTCCTTGACCCCAAAATACATACTCCTTATTTCAGGTACTTCATCTAAGCATAATTCTCTAGGTTTGAACTCACTAAAGCACTCTCATAGGTTGATAGATAGATTATCTTTAAAAGCAGAAATTTGAATGTTAGAGAGCAACATGTGTTCACTTATAACAAGGAAATTTTGGGAATCCTTCATCATGTAGCAAAAATAGTGGTGACATGTCCTCCTAGATAATAAGTTGTTTTTAAAAACTAATAATATTAGCTTGAAGAACCTACTAGCACAACACAACTTCATAAAGAATCAATGAAAATAGATAGATATGATTCAATACTATGACATTCAGACCATATATAAGATGAGAAAATAGAATGTGGTGGTAGAAGTTATACCTAGGTAGGAAGAACTCACCAACTTTAATTTCATTTTAGTTAGTTAGTTGGAATGGGTACAATACCTACTTGAAGACATACTTAGTGATCCTATTATAGTTCAACTTATGAAAGACATTCCTAATGGAAAGAAGATTCAACCTTGAACTATCAGTAATGGTGTTATTCTTTCTAAAAACAAATCTCCATATGGACTATCTCTCCTCTTACATAATAGGATATTAAACATAGGCATGCATCATCCTCTATTGGTCATGTGGGTTACATACAATGTATGACAATGTCTCCTTTAGGTTAAACTGGCATAAAATGAATCTTTTATGGATCCATTTGTAACAAAAAATGAAACATACCACTACAACAAGGTTAAATTGGTCATTGTTCAAGCCTTCTCTAGACTAATATCAATCTGAATTAGAAGTGGGATGAAGTATCCTTGAACTTCATCGTAGTATTGTCACCCTCAAAAGGTAAGGATACTATCTTTTTGGTAGTATATGGTTGTTAGGTGGAAATATTGTCGTTTGATTCCACTGTAGTATTTTCCCAACCATTTAATTTTTCAATCCGAGGTTCATAGGCTTACGAAGCACACGCACTATATATGTAGGACTGAAGTAGAAGTAATCTAATCTAAATTGTTGAAATGAAACTAATCTAGGAAAGCAGGAAACATTAATCTGGGAAAGCAGGAAATTGCATAAAGGAAAAGAAATACAACATGTGAAGAGTTAACGACAAATAACATATGTGAGCTCACACAATAAAGCTATCTTGAATTACATAACAATAATCAAATGACAATCATGAAAGCATAACAATGAAA
>ML793346.1:177682-190166 GCA_009831015.1 Picea engelmannii | reverse complement strand
CTGTTGAAATATCAGATTACAAATTGGAAAGATCCCACACGTCCCGCTTCTCTGGAGTTCTTTAATACATAAAAACTTGGCCTCTCGAATGGTGATTTCCCTTGAATTTAAAGGGAAATCCCATCGATACAATCATTACAAAGTAGATCTGGATCCTACACTAAATCGGATCTTCTTTCTAAATCAGCATAGGGTGTCCTATTCTCACGCAACCGAATGCTAATACAGGAGCTGACGAGGCATTGCTGTTACGGCTGGTGTAACAACTTCTTCTCATGGCTGCTGATGTTATTTCAGCATCGCAATTCACGGGCTGTTTCAGCCACGTGAATTGTGCTCTTTCCTATGTCGGCTTTGACTGCTGACTGTCATGGCTTCGTGTTTCAGCATCTGCACTTCTGAACTGAGTGACAGCTCCGTGTTTCAGCATCTGCATCCTCGAACCGTATAGCTGCTTCGTGTTTCGGCATATGCATCCTCGGACTGTGTAGCAGCTCCGTGTTTCAGCATATGCATCCTCGGACTGTGTAGCAGCTCCGTGTTTCAGCATCAGTTCAACAACGGCTTTGGGCAGTTCTGTGTTTCAGCATCGGCCTTGAATACTTTTCTGCAAATATGGACACTTATGCACTTCTAATCAATGGTTAGGTTCAAAAGTAATGTAAAGTATTATGCAAAACAGATTAAGCATATAATAATGAGAAAGGACGTTGTGTACCTTGGAATGATCAGGTGAAATGATAGTATAAGTCTAAATACAGGTGATGAAGGGTATAATAATGGCAAAAAGTATGGGCAAAAAGGGTACAATATGTGGTCCTAACATGTGTTTTGTTTACTTAGTTATGTGACAAATGACAATTTAAAATGTAATTATCATATGCATAGGATATGTGATTAAAACTTCTAGGTATATGATTGTAAGTAATAAAATCAAAATATCATTCCAAAATTTGTACCCAAAGGAAACATTGGAGTAGTGTAGGATCTCTAACCCAATAATTGTCATTTAATTGACATACAACTAAATAGGAATCCAAGTGAATTTCTAAAGATCGAACACCATGTGAAATGGCGTCGTGCAATAGCTCTATAATGAATCTATACTTAGCCACATTATTCGTTGATGGCTCCATACAATATCCACCTGAAGACACCAGTTGTCCCTTGGGTGAATAGATAACCCAAGTAGCGGAATCCATGATCTGAGTATGACAAATGGCACCATCAGTGAATCCTAAGAACATTGAAGATTCTATTGACATATTCCAACCAATGTAAAACTCAATAAGCAAGTCGTGACACAAAATAATAAAGAAATAAATATATACACTAACATACATTAGTATACAAAGGCCACGCTTGAGCTCGAAGGCTCAAGTGTAATATCGTTTAAGGTAGAGCGCATTTCTGGGATCATCCAACACATTCCCTCGTAATCTTCTAACTCATAGGATCCTTTTTCAAGGACACATTTCATGATGTAAGGACTGTGCCACATGGGATTTAACTTTCCTTCCCCCAACGGTTCTTTATCTTGGTCAAAGAGAAGCACCAATTCACCCTCAGTGTATAGCCGAGGACAAAAAAACTTATCGTATTGGACCTTAACAAGTCATTTATTTTCATCGATGGCCACAGTGGCTTCTCGGCGCTGCTCATCGAACTTCTCTAGGTGTACAAGGAGTTCTTCGAGATCGAGCATGTTAGGTAGGAGCTTAACTACCAAATTAAGAGAAAGGATTTCACATTCAATAGGAAGGATCATCTCCACCCTATGAACTAACTAAAATAGTGAGAAACTGATGGAAGTCTTTAATGTGGTTCAGTGTGCACATAGTGTGGGGTAAAGCATCACATGACAAATAGATTTACTCTTCTTGACAATTTTTGCAAAATGTTCTTTAGAGATTTATTCACAACTTATACTTGTCCATTTTCCTAGGGATAGTAGGGTGATGAATGATCATGTTTAAAACCTAGTCTAGATGCTAACTCTGTCATCATTTCATTTTGGAAGTGATTTCCATGATCAATGACAATCTCCTTTGAAAATATGAACTGAGTTGTAATCTGATTGAATACAAAAAATGTTACAGTCTCACCATTATATTTAACAGTAGGCATGGCCTCAGCCCATTTAGTAAAATAATCCACGATAGAAATAATACAATGGTGCCCCCCAGCCGAGGCTAGGTTGCAGTCCATGAAATCCACCCCTTTATTAGTGAAGGGACCGACAGTAATGACTTTGTGCAGAGTCGTAGGATTTGAGTGCATCTTCTAAGTGAACACCTGGAAAGGGTGACACTTCTTGACCACTCCAATGCAATATTTAAAAATTGATGGCCAAAAATAGCTAGCTCATAATATATTTTAGGTTGTCAAAAGCCTGGATAAGTGACCACCACATGCCCCAATGTGGCAGTCCTTGAGAATGGATTTATCCTCCTCATGGGTAAAAAAATGACACAAAATAGAATCTACCTCTTGATGATACAACTTGTCGCCAATAATGAGGTAGCTTTTGGCCTAATGGAGTATACATCATCATTCATCTCTCGAAATATGTTGGGGAAGATTCATAGTTTGAAGGTATATTATAATATGTCTATACCAGAGGTATGACAAGAAGATAAGGAATATGTGTTCATATGCAAATGAATCATCATGAAAAATATCCTCATCATGTCTAGGGAAGTCCAACATCAGTTCCGCAAGGACTAGCGATTTCTTGGATTTCGCGGAAGCAAAATCAAGATCAAATTCATGTAGAATTATAATCCATTTATTTTATTCCCCCCCTATGATATGTCGGGTAAGTACATATCTAAATGGATTGATATTATCAACCACAGTAGTCTTTCAAAGTAATATATAGTGACGTAATATTTGAACTGCATGCATGACTACTAAGGCTAGATTCTTTACGTGAGAATACTTAAGTTCATGACCAATTAGATTTTGGCTAAGGTAATAGATAACATGCTCATGGAGCTCGTCATATTCCTGAACTAGAACCATACCAATTTTCCCTTCACATACAACAATATAAAGCAGGAAATCTCTATTGTATTTCGAGGACTTCAACAGAGGTGTCGATACCAGGGATTTCTTAAGAGCATCAAAGGAATCCTCGACTCACTCATCCCATATGAATGGAGTATAATTTTTCAAAATATGCATGCAAACCTTAGTTATACTAGCATAGTTAGCTATAAAATAATGAAATAATTTATCCTTCCTCTGTAAACCTTGAAGTTATCGACTATTACATGAGGGACGAAATCAAAGTATTGCATCAACCTTCATAGGATCCAGCATGATCCCATGCTCAGAAACTATGAAACCCAAAAGGTGTCCAGAACTAACGCAAAAGATGCATTTGTGAGGGTTCAAATGAATGTGACAATGCCAACATATTACAAATACTAGTCGAAGGTGAGTCAAATTATCAACCATGTTGTGAGAGTGAGCAGTGAGATCATATAGATAGGATTCGATGATATGCCTAATATTGTGAAACAAAAATGTCATGGAACGTTGGATGGTTGCTCCAGAATTTTTAAGAACGAAAGAAATTTTTCGGTATGCAAAGGTACCCCAAGGAAAAATGCGCGTCATCTTGTGTTGATCCTCAGTTTTGATTTGAATTTTATTATAACCTGAAAATCCTTCCATAAAATAAAATACTTCACTTCCCACACACTCATCAATAATATCATCAATAAAAGGAGTGGGGAAGTTATCTTTAGGAAAAGATTTTTTCAGGTCCCTAAAATCCATACATACACAGCTGATTCCTTTCTTATTATCAATGGGAACAGGGTTGGATACCCATTTTTTCAAGGGAACCAGGTAGATGAAGCCAATGTTGAGAAGATTCTCCACCTTTTCCTTAATAATAGGGGCCTTCCTACGATTTATAACTCTAATTCGTTGTCGAAAAGGTTTAGCATTCAAATAATTTTTAATTTTATTTTCGACAATACTAGGGTTGATCCTTGTAATATCTTCATATGACCAAGTGAATACATCTCGGAATTCCTTGAAGAGATCGATGTAGGTATGAATTTCTTCAAGAGAACAATCTGCACAAATATATACATTTTCAATCTTACCATGGGTTCGAGAGATGTCGATTGTGAAAATAGGAGAAATGTTCACCAACTTTTCTTTGACATAAATACCATGCATATCTAATGGAACCATGGTGTGACCAACCATCTCACTCAGGGTGGACCTACACTCATCATGTTCAATCCATTCAAGCTCCAAGAGAAAATAAGATCTATGATGAAGGTCATCCCAAGGCCTATCTGGACCAGACATGGCCTTTATGATGGTTTCATCCAAGGGTAAAGTATTTTTAGGTAGTCATGTGAACAAGATGATTGTACAACTCATATGGGCTCTAAGAGGGGATCCACCTTTTTCGTCCACAAGGAGTTCAGATCCGAGTCTGCAGTAGCTTCTTGTATAGATTGATACACAATTTATACTGTGGATAGTGGAATTTCCATCCCGATGTGTGAATGAACTTCATATGACACATCCAGAGAAGGTAGGGTCCACGGGTCAGTAAGATATGAAGTACGGAAAGGAACGGACCTTAATGATGATGAAGACTCACTGGAGATGACATTGATGTACGAGATTGATGTCGAGAAATTAAAAGTTCCCATCAAGGAGTACATACCGACACCAACATTCTTAGTTGCCTGCTAAGAATTCTCAATGATTGGGACCGAAGTTCCCATAGATGTAGAAGGACTAGGATGTGCAAAGGACAATTGGTTGTTCATCACTATCTTCCCTTCATGAGGAAAACATAAAACATGGAACAGTGACAACACAATGACTATCATAGAATAATTCCAATTATGCCCCAGTAAAATATTGCAGTCGAGAGGTGCATCAACCACCTTGACCTTGACCTCCATGGTATTTCCTCCTAACTAGACCGGGAAATCAAGAAGGATACCATGGGGTTTGAAAGAACGTCCATCAAATGCAATCAACATGGTCATGGATTGGGAAAGTGGCGTACGACCAATGGCTTTCCAAGAATATAGATACATTACGGATATCAAATCACCTTCATCAATGATGGTACACTTGATGGTGACATTCATACCCTCCACATGGATTTGAAATTCCACGTGGTAAGGAAATCAAGACTTAACATCTGCAATATCGAACTTGATAACCTTTGATCCACTTGGTTCTAGAGCTCCTAAAGAATATAGAAAGGCATTCCTCTGTGTGGGACACGTCTGGAGCACCTCTAAGGCCAACATTGTGGACGATGTTTGGCCCAAATCCTCAAAAATCGAGTAATTTTGAGTGGCTCTGGCATTGGGATTATGAGTAAAGCACTTAAGGACTCCTTTCAGAATATGAAGAAAAGGTTCTAGCCTATCAATATGAAAAGGTATTTTTGGAGGAGGAGGATCTAGACCTACAAAAGAATACAAAGAACCATAATTGCAAGCTTGAATGTCTATACTAACCACATATTTAACCATATTGATGAAAATATGTCTGCCATCATGTGCCGAGGGATTTTTACTTCCACTTGATGTGTTTCTGGTGTTGGAGGCCCCCCGAGGTCATATTTTTGTTATGTGGAAACAATTTAGTTATCACATTAGGCTTCTTCACTATGAGCCTCGACGCTTCCTTGATTTTGGGGAAAAAGTGGGTAAGGTGATCATATTTACAAAGTTTACAAGGAAACTTCACCTTCCTCTTTTCTTTCTTTCCCTCACCAACATTATTATTATTGTTGTCAATGTCATTATTTTTATTATTCTTCCCACCTTACGTTTATTACCATGTTCTTTCCTTTTGTTCTTTCCGGGTTGTTGTCCACCATTCGGGTTTGTCGACTATACAGAATGAAAATTTGTCGACTAGGTGGGTGTGGATGAAGTCATATCTTGTCCTGTTGCAGATGGGTTAAGAGATAAATATTGCAACTGGTTCATCACCAGGTCTATAGTATTATCATTTGTGGAGCCTATGATGTCATCAAAATGAGGCTCATACTTTTTTCTAGGATCATAATTTGACCATGGCGTGTTAGGGATAATTTTGTAAATCATCTCAGACTAAGCATATCTGAGGTCCAACTGTTGGGATTTAAAGATGGCCTCTTCCTCAGATGTCACTCCATATGTTGAAACATACCTCGAACTATAAGGAAACAAGGACTTGAGGAACCATTCCAATAGAAACTATGGAGGAATGTAATCTTTAATCAACCTCTTCCATCTATTCCATTCTTGAATATGATCGGAGATGTGGGTGGCCTTATATTGATGAAAAGATGATAAAGTTCTATGCTTGCATCGTAGAAAACCGACAATTGGAAGTGGTTGAGAAAAATCGGGACCATCTAATTGAAAGTTCCATAAGTTCCCTCAGGTATCTCGATGTACCACTTCGCAGAAACCCTCGTAAGGGTGCATTGAAATAGTATCAAACGAATAGAATCATCATTAAGGGAGTTAGACAAGCACCATAAATAAAAGGTAGTCACGTGATCACCTGGGTCCTCACCAGTATTTCCCTCAAAATTTAAAATGTTAGATGGAAGCTTGGTAAGGATAGGGGGGCATGACGGATTTTGATGCACTGGGTATTTCATTAATTTTTACAAGTCTGACAAATTTATCATGGCTAGAAAATGGATTCAGTGTTGTGGCATTTGAGCCCATGCTCCCGGGAAATATTGGGTTTGAGAGATCACAGAACAAGAAGGGTTATGGTATACACCATGGCCTTGTCTGGTAGGATAGTATCCTCCTCCCAACTGATTCATAAAAGGTTGTAAGGGAACCATAATCAAATAATTCGCTTGAGAGGAGAAAGAGACATGATAAGGATTATTCATGTGAGGATATATGTTGCCCCCAAATGAAGGAAATTTATGTCGGGGGTTTCCCATATAATAAAATTGACTCCTCGTGATGAAACACCAAAGGTTAGAGGAATATTCGTCATAATAAAAGAATTTGTAGGAATCGATGTTTAGGAAGAAGGAATGACAAATGGAATTTAAGAAGTAAATTGATCGCCCATTTGAGCACTCCACCCTAGAGAATTGAAGCTAGTATTGGGTCCAGAGGAATTAGGATTAGAAACTCCTACTATGGGAATTATTTTATGGATATGACCCCCACCAAATGAGGAAGTAGTATAAGGAGGTGTCATTCCCCTAGAACCAAAACTAGGATTCACATTAGACATCGAAATGGAGGATGACAAGTGAGAAGCCATGCATGGCATACCAAAAGAGAAAGGATTAGAGGATCAAGGAATTGAATGAGTGCTATTATCTGATGAACCACCCGGGAACACAAAAGGATTCATTCTCATGGGCTGAGTAGATACCACGGGTTGGGAAGTATTAAGTAAGAAATTTTCTGGAATCCAAACCATCAATGATGTAGGAGTCGAAGGGACTCCACTAACTATAGTGAAGGTTGGAGTCAAAGAGGTTTCCGATACATTAATATATGACTCAATACTCATGGTAGGACAATCGTGAGTCTGAGAGGTGGAGATATATGTACCACACTTATTAAATCTACACATTTTAGGAGGTGGCTTCAGTAAAGGATCTAATCGTGGTGGTAGATTCAAAAGATGAAGAGACCAGTAGGGAGGCTAGTCTTGCTCCACGATGACTTAGAACTTGTGATGCAATACAAAATCCTAAGGCCAACTAATAATCAAAGAGCACACTCCTAAATAAAAATAAAGTCCAATGCACACAAACATGGTATGATGGCTGAAGGGACCTCCTGAACTAAAGAAGGTATGCCTCTCCCAACAGGGGATGATACTCTTGAACAATAGAGTGGAGGTAACCAAACCAATTATAAGGACTCTCATAGGATTCACATCACAGTCGGTTAGATCCCTTTGGAGATAAAATCCTCCATAAATTTTGTGTGTTGTTTGATCTGTTAGCACTGAGAGTCACCCTCAGATTGCAGGAGGATAAGCCCAGTACCCATCAGATTTTTTGGTGGATGTTGGTTTTATATGAGTGAAGCTCAATGGACAAAACTCAATATATGAATGATGTTCAACATGGAACTGGAGAAGAAATGCACACGGAAGTGAGGGCCACAACTAAATTCAGTTAGTGAATTTCTATGGGAATTGGGCCTTCAAGCAGATTGGAGAAAAAAAAATCAGACTCAATATCACTCTTAAGCTGAAGATTCAGACACTGAAATATGTCCAAACAACACAGTCACAATAGCACAATGATCAAACCTACATCACCATGCAGCTACAACAACTCGACTGGATCCTCCATGCCCGAGCCATTCAATGTAAGAGGGGAAAAGATCACAAGGAAGATGACTAAAAATGGTCACGATATCGCTGCAATTAAACCTACATTACAACAACATAACAACTCTTGATTGGATCCTCCATGCCCGAGTGTTTTAGCACAGTTTTTACAAAGAGATGAAAAGAGGCTGACTTCTATTAATCTAAAATTCTCAAATATAATACATAACCAGAGAACAGTTTTGGCATCAAAACATTACAAAATAGGGAGCTCTTCTCAACCAGTTGACGACCTTAACAAAATATTAAAACTATCTATTTATACTCAGACCAATTCACCACCATGAAGAGTGTGACCTGGTCACAACAATCAAAGCTTTACGTCGACGATTTCTTCTGTCAGAATGAATGTGCAACCCTCTATCAGACACGATCTCATATCGACATGGGATTTGTAGGAAAATCTACCCACAGGGGTACCATGGGCTGATGTTTTATACCCCACAGCCAGGCCTTCCATGCCTTCCATTTATGGAGTGATCCAAGGTTTCAACCACTATCTCTATCTTAATTAACTTCCTTTTCTCGGGATTGAAACGTGACTTAATGCTCAGGGGGTGGCCACACGCTTCTCTTGGATAGGAATTTATATGAGCACATGATTGTGAGGCCACTCAAAAGTGGTTTATGTTCAAACTTCTTTTGGGCCCACAATCCATCACCTTTCACCATGTAGCACTTTTTCTTTACCGTGGTTTCAATTGTGGGACCGCTCAAGAAAATTATCACCCTAGCATGTTGCATCCCCGTAATGAACGATGGCCATAGATCTGGTCTCGATATGGATTTGGACGCACCTACTAAATTTATCACTACTGTCAAGCTTAACCACACACCAACTTTATAATCCACCAAATTGTGCCCTGGGGGAGGGGGATGATACTTTTGATGTTGAAAAATAATACCTCCCAGAGGATGATCTGACGAGGAGGCTTGATTTCATCATGTTGATGCATCGTGAAAGAGAAGCAACACATGTCACTAAGAAAGAAGTGAATAATATGCCCATGACTGCTTGGACTAAGTGCCATGTGTCATTGTTGGATAGGTGTTAGGTGTCACAATTGATGATTACGCCACACGTCTACACTGATGACTGCCACGGACTCTCTTAACTCGATGACTGAGATCTCCTTCAAGTCTTCGGGCTCCAGGAAAATGAAAAATCAAGCTTATTTTCCTTGAAGAAAAACATCTGAAGTTAAGGATCTGACGAAGCGTGGCCTCCAGAGATCAACGGATGATATCCCTTCGTGGCTTCGGGCTTTAGATTTCTCAATAGTCAAACTTTATTTTCCCTAAGCAAATTTGTTGGCACAGGGGTAGACTCAAGGTTCAATGCTCAAGAGCACACCTACAAAACCCTAACTATCGACCCTTTCAGAAACACCTGCGAAGCAGATGAAGTCTCACCCAAGGTAGAGGAAGGGGTGGTTGTAGGACTCAGATGTCTGTAACCTTAGCTAGGACAAAGATCTGTGATTATCTTTCTTACAACGCACTTAGCATCGGTTATTCCTTAACATACATTCATTAATACACTTCGCCAAAAGCATAGAGCATCGCAGTGAATACTTATACTATGGATGATTCAGTACTTAGCCATAGAAACATAGGTTAGATTCAACAGATCAATCACTAAGCATCTTATATATCAGATCTAGCGTTCATTCATATATCATTAGCACAGAGCATAACTAGATCTACTTAATCGCATCAAGCACTTAGCCAAGAAAGAGATAAACACATTAGAGAAAAGCACAAAGCATGATACACACAGTTATCGTGGTTCACCCCCACCCTAGGGATACGTCCACAAAGTCGTCTTTCTATTATATTGGTCAAGCAATTACAACACAAAGCTTCAATGACCCTTACTTCGCACAGGACAGAAGATCTGCGTAGCTCGCTAGATCCTTCTTCCTTTCTCTTTAGTACAAGACTACACCAAACTGCACTTAGCTTTCTGATCTCATGCATAGAGCACTCTAATATACATCCTATCACATAGATCCAGTTACTAGCACTAAGCTTTCAGTTATACATCACGTAGATGTACTACTACTATCTTACTACTTCTTCCCTATTTACATTGCCTATTTATAGGTTACAACATGTGCCTAAATGTGGGTAAACCCATGAGCCGACATCCCTTTCCCGTTACATCAACCCAAAACCCTAAAATGGACCCAAAAATAGGTCTTGCTTCCTTACTTTCCGCTTCGCGTTGCGCTCCTTCAAGCTATCGCAGTTCCAAAAGTGGTCAATTATGACCAAGTATTCTTCAAAACTTGATCAAGGGCCAACAAAATTCAATGGAGATAGGGATCTAATGACATGTGGCCCCTAGATTTGGATGGTCAAGATCCACTTCGAGTCTCTGGGCTCCGAGAGAATAAAAACTCAAATCTCTCTTACCTTCAGGTGCTTTTACTCGGAGCTGCCAATTTGTTGACACGCGTCCTCTTGAATCGAACGACCGAGAATTACTTCAGGTCTCCATACTCAAACCTAAAATCTCAAACCTCCTCTTCCTTCAACTACTTTTACCTGGAGTTATGGATCTGCTGACGTGTGGCCCTACCTATGGATGGTCCAGATTCACTTTGGGCCTTCAAAGATCGATGCTTCGGTACTTCGGGACTTCATCCACTTTAGGAATTCAACCACTTCTGGACTTTGGGTGCTTTAGGACTTAGGGACTTCGGATGCTTTGGGCCTTCAGAACTTCAGCCACTTCGAGACTTTGGCCACTTCAATACTTTTTGCACTTCGGCACTTCAGGATTCAGCCCTTCGGGAATTTGACTCTTCAACACTTCAGGACTTCTGGCACTTTAGCACTTCGGGCTTTGGCCCTTCTGGAAATTCATGCACTTCTCATTTCAAGACTCCCAAAGATCATTTCCCTGAACACTTGGATCAGATTCCACCTATCCCCTTTAAGATCTATGGCTCATGCTTGTTTTGGGATTTTGGAATTTTCCCTTCGTTAGACTTTCTGCAATTTTGAGATTCTGAATACCCACGAGCCACTAATCTGAACTCCACGTGGGATCTCCATTGTTGAAAACTGAACCTACCTGCTGCTTGCGTTTCAAGCCTGAAATGGAATGCCATGAAATCTATTCCTGGTGTCCATGGTTGTGGCCTGAGTGAACAAGGACTTGGATGACTTGTTGTGGGCTGGAGAAAAAAAAGAGAACGGTGAATGAAACAAAGCAGACGAGTGTTCATCCTTACAGAAAAAAAAAGAGTTTTAGGGCCAAGACTTCCTTCAGGTAAGACATCAAGGGGAATCAAGGTGCTCAAAAAAAAGGGGAAAACAAAAAATGACTTTAACAGTCGAAGGGGAAAATTCAAGATCTGGCCTGCGAAAAGGAGAGAGATAGGGAAAGGATACAGACTTAGGTAGAAACTACAAAATCACAAGACTCTGACAAGGTCATCTGATAACATTTGGCTCCACAAGGGATGGCATACTCCCTGTGAGCTTCCAAGAGAACACAGCTCCAGTGCCTTAGCTTTGGGTTATGGAGTCTCTTATTGAAAACGAAAAAAATAAAAAAATAAAAAACAAAACAAGAGTGGTATTTACAATGGTGGAACACCGGTCACGGCCTAAATAAAATATTTCTTCAAAAAATGCCCATTGACAGTTTAATATCCCCAAGGACGGGCCCTATTGTAATCATGTTTATGAATTGTAAATCATGTTTTGTAGGCTGGTGAGCCGAGTATTGATAAGTTGGTAGACTTGTGTGTTTATTAGGTCGGAGAGCCTAAGTGTTAAGGCCATAATGCATGTTTTTGTATATGTATTATGCAAAAAATTAATAAAAATATAAACATCGTTGCATGCAGACCGACCACGAAGAAAGAGTGATGGGGGAATAAGCTTCCACAGAGTGGGTAATGGAAAGGGGATGAAAGGTTGGAAAGAGAGGCTAAGTGTTGAGCCTAGGGGATAATGTTAAGGTCCTAACCCACACATAGGTAGATCAATGTATTCGGATGTAATAAAGGTCAATATTAATAAGACCTTTCAATAAAATAGAATAAGGCGGATGTAAGAAGACCTAATAGAAGCTTCTGCTTCTAGAAGGATCTTC
>ML793346.1:156003-172528 GCA_009831015.1 Picea engelmannii | reverse complement strand
ATAAGGCGGATGTAAGAAGACCTAATAGAAGCTTCCGCTTCTAGAAGGATCTTCCTCTAGATGCTTCTCTTAATAGACATATTTAGTATAAATAAGGGTCTAGGGTATGAAAAACCCTAGCTTGGATATTATTGTAACAGAGCACTGCTCGACTGGAGGTTGCCCCCTCGAAGAGGCCTGTGAACATTGCTATCTGATTCAAAGTGCTATTTCTGTTCCTATTTCGTATATCATTTCTGTGTATTGTGAAGGTTATGCTGGATATTTTACTGTTATTCTGTCATTTCTAGCATTTGATTTATGTTCTGCATATTTTATATATCTAGTATCTTGCAGCTAATCTTAGGAGCTTAATTTCTCGGGAATAATAATTTATTATTATTCCAAAATCTATGTGAAATGTATGTTTTTATCCTAAGTTCCTGGAAGGGCAAACGTGTGCAAAAGGGAGCACGTGTTGATGGAGCACATGCAGCCTCATGGGAGACATGTGTCGGACCTGGCACATGCAATTTAACCAAAAGATTGAGTTGTGGAGGGGGGTTGTCCTCCATTCTAGCTCTCGTCTGTCTGAACCAGGTTCCTATGCATCTAATCTCTGCATTTGAATTATGTAAGCCTCATGCAGCTCAGAAAATTGAAGTCTATGATGTTTTCTTGAGAAACCGTTACACCCATGTCCAAACTGTTGAGTCTGTGTTCAAACTCTACATGAATTTCTTGTCATGCTTCCTGCAAACGGGTGTTACCTAAACCATGTTGTGTTTTAGTGGCCTGTTGTCGTTTCCTGTTTCCACACCCTATTTTCCTGTTGTTGCTTTCACCCTTGAGTTAGACAAAAGATGTTTCTACTGCTGTCATCATGAACTTGCAGGAATTGAGTTGAAAACTCGTTGAAGATTCGGGTTGTCAAGCCCGTGGTAGAAAAGGCATGTTTTTAGGCTCGTGACTAGCTCTCTCCAGGTAAGAGAGCTTGTTGGGAAGTGGTTTTCTCCCATAGTGAGTCCAGCACCAACTACGGAGCTCTGAGAATACCTGATCCGACCTGTTGTCAAGGCCCAAAAGGGAAGTGAAGCACTAATGGAATGTGGTTGTGAAGGTGTATACTCATGGGTGGGACAAGCATGTGGGGAATGAGAGTCTGTGAGTAGTGGACATAAGAAGGCTCCTGGGGAGAATCCTTTTGATTTCTCTCTACAGTTTTCCTATAACCTCAGCCTAGTCTAGGATTCCCTTGCTTTGGGAGGAGCTTAGTCCCAGCTCAGGGGTGACCCACTGCTGAGCATGATGAGTAGCGTGTTCTAAGGCTAGGAGGTTCATGGAAGGTCTACATGTGGTTGGTGGAGTTACTATAGTTTCAAAGATAAGCATATGCATGTGTTTAAATTCAATTAAAAATGCATGTCTATGATGCTTGCAATATTATCATGCATTTTGTTGCGATGATATTTATTGTTGATTCCATTAATTTTGTATGTTAGCACTAATTATATGTTTACTATGTTAAGCCATTTAAATTCATTTAAATGCATAATATATAAGTATGAGAATGTTTCCGCATAGTATCATCGTCTGACCATGGGGTGGATGGTCGGGGACGTTACAATATGGTATTAGAGCCATGTTTTCCATGCTGAGACTTGATGAGATGGATAAGTGGTCTTTGGACCCGAGGTTTTGAGAGGAAATTGTGTCTGGAGGAATAATTTTAGACCTCAAAATATTTCTGAGTGTCAACGAGCCACTTGATCGGGTTACGAATCTCGGGTGGAGTAGCGGTGAAATAAAACCACTGCCAGTGTGGTATTTGGCCACAAAGAGAGAGGGTGCTCAACACTTGGGGTGTTGGAGCCATAGGATCTGTTCGAAAACAGGGAAAAAAATTTACGACTGCCAAATCTAGAGAAGGTGCCAGGAGGATATACAGGAAGCCTTTCAGGAGTTCAGCTATTAGGAGAAGCAGAGTGCACTGAGGCGCAAATTTTGAAACCCGAAACTCCAAAATACTGAGAAGATATACACCATAGATCTGGGAAAAATATATCGACCATTGGATCAAGCAAAAGCACATATGGTAATTTCGGGAGATCGGATGTTAGGAGAAGTGAGATGTGCAGACGCACAAACTCCCGAAGCCCAAAATCGTGAAATCCCAATGAGCCAAATTATGGGGTCGGGCTGACATCACTGGGATTCACGAGGAGACAAGGGATGTGTGCCACGTGCCGGTGGGTCCCAAAGGAAAAAGTAGACGCAGTGGGTCCGGATGGTGTTACTTGGGGTAACATGGACCTTCTTAATTACACCATATTTCACCACCACGGTTGGTGACAGTTGTGTTGTGGGCCCGAAGGCTTGAAAGGTTGGAAGTTAGGAAGTTGGGAGTTGGAGAGGGAAGCGAGTGAGGGAGCTTCCAGGACAAAGATCCCGAAACCTAAAACTCTAAAATCCCGAACGTCTGAAACCCAAAACTCTAAGGACTCATTTAGAGAACCTTGTAGATATAGCACTTGGTCACAACCCTTGGTCACATGGGGTTGGGGGAAACATAGGAAAAGGGCTATGGCCTGATTTTTCTACGGATCCGAGCAGAGCTTGGAAAATTCATGGAAAATGAACGTTTTATTGAATCAAGTTGTTTATGAATGCTGTGGAATTTTTTAAGGATTAATGACCTGGAAAATTTTGATTGTCTGCACATTATGTTGCAGAAGTTTAGCGAGTGCCAGAACGGTTAGAATTTCCACTACGTGCAAAAGAAATGGAAGGAGCACAGACTGCTTCCACTTCTGAGGATGAAGCAAAAGGAATGGATCTTCATTTGGGAATTGAAGGATCTAACTCCAATGGCGATGGAGAAGAGATAGATAAGGAAGGAAACATGAGGAAGATCATTGAATGATTGCAAAAATATGCCCAAACTCGTCTAGCATATAGCAGAAATCTCAGGAAAGCTCAGAAAAAACAAGGTGAATTCAATTTAAAGTTGTTAAAGAGTTTGGAGAGAATAGAAAAGAGGTTGGATAAGGAGAGTGACTCGAGAATAATAGGGAGTCACTAGACTTCTAAGATAATAAGGTCAAGGATTTTTGGTCGACACCATCATCACTCCCAAGGTCGCTCCAAGAGAAGGGCACACAATAGTTCAAACCCATCTCCTACCAGAAAGCATAGGAAATTGAGAGTGGATGAATTGAAGGGAGAGATGAGCAAGATTAATCCTCAATGTTTGATGGAGAACATAAGAATGAGGAAGATGTCGAAACATGGTTGCTTGGTATGAGGAAATACTTCCAACTACATAATTATTTCTCTCATGTAGAAGGAAGAATTGAGATGTATCAACTGAAAAGAAAAGCATCCATGTGGTGGGATCAACTTGTGCAGGTGCATCACATTAGAGAAAAAGATATCACTTGGAAAGAATTCAAGAGGTATTTCAAGAAGAAATACTTGACTAAGAGATATTATGAAAGAAAAATGAAAGATTTCTTTGAACTCAAGTTCGACAACATGACAATTGATGAATATGAACGAAGGTTTCTAGAATTGCTAAAGTATGTTTCATTCTTCAAAAATGAGACTGTCAAGATTCAGAGGTATCTAAGTGGATTGCCACCTTCCATTGGTGACAAGATTCAGTATGATGATCCTAATTCTATGGAAGAAACGATAAGGAGAGAGAAATGATTATATGAACAACAAAGGGAAAAGCCTACCTTTCAGAAGGCTTGGGATGACCAGAAGAAGTTTAAGAAAGAGAAGAGGCAAAAGGGAAACAAAATTCCCTTTTTTAGAAACAGTCCTCAAGGACAACCATCATTTAGAGATCCAAGAATGGTTGATGTAGGGGAACAAAGGCCAAGGTAGATACCCATTCAGTGTTGGGGTTGTAAAGAGAACCACAAGTACATAGATTGTCCCCATAAAAATGGCAAAGTGAGAGTTGTCCATAATGTTCAGCATGATGAAATAGTGGAGGACATGGGAAGTAGAATTCCAAGGATCTATGCAGCGATGGACAACAAGCAAGATGAATATCAGTCACACATGATTGAAGTGTAATGTATGATTAACAACCAACCATTTACTATTTTAATTGATTTAGGGGCTATCCATAGTTATATAGATCCTAGAGTAGTGGAAAGTTTTCATTTGTCGAGAAGCAAACATGAAAAATCTTGGTTAGTGCAGCTGACTACAGGAACCAAGAGAAAATTCATTGAGTTTGTTAAGTCATGTCCCATGGACATGAATGGAATGAGTACAAAGGATTAGTTGAACATTCTGCCCTTAGGTTCTTATGAATGTCTAATTGGGATGGATTGGTTGGATCAACACCATGCCATCTTGGACTGTTCTAACAAGGAATTCACTTTCCTATATGAGAAAGGGAATCGGAAAACAATCCAAGGAATTCCCAGAGCTGTTGCTATCAGAGAAATCTCAGCAATGCAGCTGAAGAAGTTCTACAGGAAAGGTTGTCAATTATTTATAGACCATGTGGAGGAAACACCTAAGGATAAGGTGTCAAGTATTGGAGATCATGCAGTACTAGAGGAGTTTCAAGATGTATTTCAGGAGGTATCTGGACTACCTCCGAAAAGAGATATCAACTTCTATGTAAACTTGATGCAGGGAGTAGCTTCAGTGTCAAAAGATCCTTATAGAATGAGTACGCCAGAGCTGAAAGAGTTGCAATTGTAGCTTGAAGAGGTTCTAAAGAAGGGGTATATACACCCAAGTGTGTCACCTTGGGGAGCCTCGGTTATGTTTGTAAAGAAGAAGGATGGAATGCTTAGATTATGTATCAATTTCAGACAAGTGAACAAAGTAACTGTAAAGAACAAATACCCTCTACCGAGGATTCATGACCTCTTCGATCAGTTGAAGGATGCAAAGATCTTTTCTAAGATAGATCTCAAGTTGAGATATCACCAGGTAAGTAAACAATATGAATACATTAGCAAGACCACCTTTAGAACAAGGTATGGTCATTACGAGTTCACAGTGGTGTCGTTTGGGTTGTCGAACGCACCAACTATTTTTATGTGCCTGATGAATGGTGTATTCAGGGACTATATAGTGTATTCAGGGACTATCTAGTGTATTCTGGTGTATTCCAAGTCGGAGGAAGAGCATGAACAACATCTTAGGATGGTGTTATAGGTGCTATGAGAGCACCAACTTTATACCAAGTTGAGAAAGTAATCATTTTATCAGGAGCAGATCCATTACTTAGGGTATATTATTTCGAAGGATGAGATAGTTGTAGATCCTGATAAGATTGAGGCCATTAGAGGATGGTCAATGCCAAAGAACATGACATAATTCAAATCCTTCATGGGTTTATCTGGTTATTACATAACTTTTATCATAGAATTATCGAGGATAGCTCACCCTATAACTTCCTTGCAAAGGAAGGAGAAGAAGTTTCAGTGGATAGAGGATTGTGAGAAAATCTTTTAGCAATTGAAGCAACTATTAACCAGTGCTCCAATCTTGAGGATTGAAGATCCAAACAAAGACTTTGTGGTATGCATTGATGCATGCAAGGAAGGAATAGGAGGAGTCCTCAGTCATAAGGGATTCGTAATTTGTTATGAATCCAAAAAGTTGAAAGCAAATGAAAGGAACTATGCCACTCATGATTTGGAATTAGCAGCGATAATACACGCTCTAAAGAAGTGGAGGCATTACCCCATGGAAAGGAAGTTTGAAATGAGAACAAACCATAATGGTCTGAAGTATTTGTTCGATCAACCAACCTTGAACGCTAGGTAGAGTAGGTGGTTGGAATTTCTCTGTGAGTACAATTTTGATATTAATCATATCAAAGGGAAGGAGAATAAAGTGGTTGATGCACTCAGCAGGAGAGTACACGAATTACATGCTACAACCATTAGCATGTGTCGAACTGATATAAAGGGAAGAATTTTGGAAGATGCAAATGTAGATTTGCAGTACATGGAGATGGTAGCAAAGCTACAACAAGTTAAGATGCCAAAGAAAGTGGAGATTTATAAATTGGAAACCAATGGAACACTTTTGTACAAAAACTGAATTTATGTACTCAATGTCCAGGACTTGAAACGTATGATTTTTCATGAAATGCATAATGTGCCTTATGCAAGGAACCCTGGATATCATAAAATCGTAGCATTAGTCAAGAGCCATTACTTTTGGCCAGGCATGAAGAAAAAGATTGTAGAATACATCACTTGATGTATGGAGTGCTAGAAGGTTAAAGTTAAGCATAGACACCCAGTGGGGTTGCTGCAACCTTTACCCATTCCTGAGTGGAAGTGGGAAGTATTGACAATGGATTTCATCACAGGATTGCCCAGAACAAGAAAGCAACATGATTCAATCATGGTGGTTGTGTAAAAGCTTATGAAAGTTCCCCATTTCATTCTATTAAAGACTAATCACAAGGCAACAAATGTTTCTGACATCTTTGTGAAGGAAATAGCACAATTTCACGGAATCCCTAAGACAATTGTGTCCAACAGAGACCCGAAATTTACCTCAAATTTCTCAAAGGGGTTGTTCAAAGGATTTGAAATGAATCTAAACTTTAGCACAACTTACCATCCTAAGTCTGATGGATAGACAGAGAAGTTAAACAGATTAATATAAGACACACTAAGGATGTATGTGATGGATAAACCATCAAAATGGGAAGACTACCTACACTTGGTAGAATTTGCCTACAATAATGGGTGTCAAGCATACTTGAAGATGATCCCATTTGAAGAAATTTATGGCAGAAAGTGAAATACTCCAGTAAGCTGGGATAATCCAGTTGATAGGGCAGTGGTTGGGCCAGAGTTGCTCAAGGAAATGGAAGAACAGATGCTAAAAATTAAGCAGAATTTAAAGATTGCCCAAGACAAGAAGAAAATTTACGTTGATAAGAACAGAACCCACAAATATTTCAAAGTGGGCGATCATGTTTTCCTAAAAGAAAAATCCAATATAAGTTCCCTGAAGCTGGGAAACTGCACCAAGTTGGCAGCCATATTTTGTGGGCCATTTGAAATCCTAGAAAGGATTGGGCCAGTTGCATATATGCTTGAATTACCTACATCCATGTGCACATAATGTGTTTCATGTTTCATTGCTTAAGAAATGTATACATGATGCTAATCATATAATTGATTGGAGTGTGATTCAGGTGAAGCAAGAAGGTGTCCTACAAGTGCATCATGTGCACATATTGGACCAGAAAAGAAAACATCTATGGAATCGAGCCATAGGGATTGTAAAGGTCCAGTAGACCTGGTACGGTCTTGGGGACATGACATGGGAGCACGAGGATGCTATGCAGGAAGAATACCCGCATATTTTTGAATATTTTGAAAATCTTGTCGATACTGTGTGAAAATTACACTGAGGACAGTGCAAAAATAAGGGGAGGGGATTGTAATATCCCCAAGGATGAGCCCTGTTGTAATCATTTTTATTAATTATAAATCATGTTTTGTAGGCTGGTGAGCTGAGTATTGATAGGTTTGTAGACTTATGTGTTTATTAGGCCGGAGAGCCTAAGTTTTAAGGCTAGGATGCCTATTTTTGTATATGTATTATGCAAAACATTAATAAAAATATAAACATCACTGCGTGCAAACTGACCACGAAGAAAGAGTGATGGGGGACTAAGACTGAGTGGGTAATGGAAATAAGATGAAAGGATGGAAAGAGAGGCTAAGTGTTGATCCTAGGGACTAAACTTAGGAGCTTAAGTCCTAGGGAATAATGTTCTGAAATCTATGTGAAATGTATGCTATTATCTTAAGTTCCTGGAAGGGGAAACATGTGCAAAAGGGAACACATGCTGATGGAGCACATGCAACCTCATGGGAGACATGTGTTAGCCCTGGCACATGCAATTTAACCTAAATATTGATCTGTGGAGGGGGTTTTTCCTTCATTCTGGCGCCCGTCTATCTAAACCGGGTGGCTATGCATCTGATCTCGACATTTGAATTTTGTAAGCTTCACGTAGCTCGAAAACGCGAAGTCTGTGATGTTTTCTTGAGAAGCCGTTACACCCCTGTCCTAAATGTTGGGTCTATGTTTGACCTCTATGTGAATTGCTTGTCACGCATCCTACAAACGGGTGTTACCTGAACTGTGTTTTGTTTTAGTGGCCTATTGTCATTTCTTGTTTCCACATCCTGTTTTCCTGTTGCTACCTTCACCCGTGATTTAGCCAAAAGTTGTTGTTGTTGATTTCATCATGAACTTGCAGGAATATAGTTGAAAACTGGTTGAAGAACTGGGTTGTCAGGCCCATGGTAGAAGAGGAAGTTTGTCAGTCTTGTGAGCATATCTCTCTAGGTGAGAGAGATTGTTGGGAAGTGGTTTTCTCCCAAAGTGAGTCTAGCACTAGCTATGGAGCTCTGAGAATTCCTGATCAGGCCTTTTTTCGAGGCCCAGAAGGGAGGTGAAGCACTGATGGACTCTGCTTGTGACGGTGTATACTCCCGGGTGGAATAGGCATGTGGGGAATGAGAGTCCATGAGTAGTGGGAATAAGAAGGCTCTTGGGGAGAGTCCTTCTGATTTCTTTGTGTAGTTTTCCTATAACCTCATCCTAGTCTAGGATTCCCTTGCCTTGGGAGGATCTTAGTCCCAGCTCGTGGTTAACCCACGGCTGAGCATGATGAGAAGTGTGGTCTAAGGATGGGAGGTTCGCGGAAGGTTTTCACATGGTTGGTGGAGTTATTACAGTTTCAAATATAAGTATATGCATGTGTTTAAATTCAATTAAAAATGTATGTTTTTGATGCTTGCAATATTATCATGTATTTTGTTGCGATGATATTTACTGTTGATTCCATTAATTGTGTATGTTAGCAGTAATTATATGTCTACTCTTTGAAGCCATTTAACTTCATTTAAATGAATAATATATAAGTATGATAATTTTTTTGCGTAGTATCATTACCCATCCGTGGGGTGGATGGTCGGGGACATTACAGACAGGGCCACCCAAAACCTCGGAATCCTCCAATTTCTATAATTTATAAGTGTTATTTGGAAATGCCACAGAAATTTTGAAGGGACCAATCCACAAGGCTTCAAATTTTCCATGTTTTCCTTTGTCTTGTTTGGGGGCATCCCACTTGAGCACCAGATTCCCCAGCTGGAAATTCTCCTTGCTCCTGCTCTTCTCAAAAGATCGTTTCATTCTCTATTGATGGTATTGTGCTTTATCAAGCAACTGCTCCCTCATCTGCTGCACTTATACCAATTACAGTATCGTCCTAACCATGTCATCAGGTTCTCCTTGGTATTCCTGGAGGAACTTTTCCATAGGAAAATCAAGTTGAGCAGGAAATATTTCCTCAATGCCATACACTAGCTGGAAAGTGGAAATTCCTTGTGATATTTTTGTGGTAACTTTGTCAGCCCATAATGAAAACTTCATCTCTGAATCCCGGGCTTTCTTGTTCTCTTCTAATATCTTCTTTATGATATCTATGAGGTTCTTGTTAGAAGACTCTGCTAATCCATTTCCCTAAGGGTAGTAGGGAGTAGAGTGGACTAGTGTGATCCCATACTGCTCACGGAAATTAATTAATGGCTCAGCCATGAAAGAGGCGGCATTGTCTATAACGATCATGTTTGGACAGCCAAATATGGACATGATGTCTTCAAGGAAACTTATGATTACTTTGTGAGAGGCACTCCTTATGGGGATGGCTTTTATCTATTTGGTAAAATAATCGGTGGCAGTCAAAATGTACCTGTGTTGGACACTTGAGGATGGGTGGATTTCTCCAATGAATTCAATACCCCACTGTTGAAAAGGTCCAGAAACCGCTACAGGTTTCAAATGCAAAGATTTGAGCTACTTCTTTTCAGCAAACTTTTAACACTTGGTATAGGCTCTAATCTTTTCACAAACATCAGTAAAAATATTGGGCCATAAATACCCATCTCTAAGGATCTTATACGATATGGTCCTCCAAAAATGATGTCCCCCACATGAGTTGTCATGAAAATCAATCATTTCTCTTTGGGATTCTTGTGGGTCCAAACATCTCAACAAAACTCCTAGAGGGTCCTTCCAGTACAACACCTGATCAATGATACAATACTTGATTGCTTTGAGTTTCAAATCTCTCACCTTGCTTATGTCCAAACCATCAGGAGACTTCAACTTCTGCAAGAAGTATATGATGTCTTTATACCAAGTGCATTCTGCTAAGTTGGGGCTGACATGACAGTCTTCACCAACAATCTCATTTTGTTGATTTTCTAAGTCTATATTCATGAAATTTACCCCCAATGCCTTGCAATTCGACTCAGCCAGTAACTTGTCTAAACCTAGGCCTTTCACCAATTTGGTAGGTTTTATATCCAAGTCAAAATCTATAATTTTGGTGATACACTTGCTTCTCTTCCCATAAATATCAGGTTGGATCAGAATCTCCTTTACTGAGGCCGAGGGGATAGATGCAATAATTTTTTAATGAAAAATATAAATCTTGAAATCCTTGAGGGCTTTCACCAAAGCATAAGTTTCCTTCTCTATGATATCATATCTTGTTTCTACATCCCTCAATGCTCTACTGAAAAAGGAAATAGGTTTCTCTAACCCTTCTACATTTCTTTGTAACAAAACAACAACCAGTGTATCAGATGAAGCAAAGGAAAATATCGGAAATTTTTTGGAATAGTCTAGGATTATGAGAACAGGTGCTTTAGTCAGCACCCTCTTTATTTGGTTGAATGAATCTCTGGACTCATAAGTAAATTTCACTTCATTCCCCTTCTTAAGCATGGTTGTAGTGTATTTAACCAAGTCAACAAAATTAGAAATGAACCTTCTCAAAAAATTGATTTTTCCCAAGAAAGACTAAACCTCTTTCCTAGATCTAGGAGGAGACAAGGACTGGATGGCCTCCACTCTGCTCAGATCAATCTTTACCCCTTCAGTTGACATAATATGCCCCAACAATTTTCCTTCCTCCATGGAAAATAAAGACTTCTTGGGATTGAGGGAGAGACCAAACCTTATGCACTTCAGGAAAACCTTGCTTAGATGATAAAAATGATCTTTATCATACCTGGAGAATACTATAATGGCATCCAGATACATGACTACAAATTTATCCTTTTCTCCAATGAAGGCAATGCCCATAACTCGTTGGAAGGTTTCTCATGCATTCATCAATCCGAAGAGAATTTTAGCATACATAAATGTGCCCCAAGGAGTTGTGAAAGTTGTCTTTTCTCTATCTTCAGGAAATACAAAGATCTGATTGTAACTGGAGAAATAATAGACCATAGACATCCTGGCTGAACCAGTCACTTTTTGCAAAATGTTCTCCATTTTTGGCAAGGGGTAGTTGTCCTTTTTGGAGCTCCTATTCAAATTTTTGAAATCAACACACAACCTTATTTCCCCATTCTTCTTCCTGAAAGGCACCAAATTATCCACCCACTCTAAAAATCTCAAAGGGATGATGATCTGTGCATCCAACAACTTCTTGACTTATTTTTCCATAATTAGCAGCACCATGGGATTTATTTGTCTGAGCTTCTGCTTGAAAGGTTTGGCATCTTCTTTCAAAGGGATTTTGTGTTCAATGAAACTGGTGTCATATGTTCTCAAATCCTTGTATGTCCAAGCAAAAACATCAGCGAACTCCTTCAAGAGTCTAACATATTCATCCATTTGTTATTTTGACAAGTTGCTAGATAAGTTGAACCATTTGGGATCCTCCTCCATTCCTAGATTGCATTCAGTCACATCAGCCTCTTCAGTTGATCCTTCAACCTTTACAACAACATCGTTTCTGTCAAACAATATCTTCAAAGGGACCATCCCCTTTGGAATGTAGTTTCTAGGCAACTGAACAATATGATGGTTTGCAATCTTCTTAATAAAAACATCAGCATGAGGGCTTTCTTCATAATCTTGATCCTAGTCGATATGCATATTAGAAAAATCATCCATAGTCTCAAGGAATTTTTTTATCTCAATATCATCCTCAAATACCTTCCAATGTTTGACGTTGTCAAGAATAGAGGGTCTGTATTTCATCTCCACCTCATATTTGAGTTTGGGGGGCAAAGGGACCTTAAAATTACTTGTTGAGACCACCAAGGAATATGCCACAGAGTTCTCCTCCCTTGGAACAAATGTAATATTGAACACCAAGAAGAAACTGTCAATCATATCCCATAACTCATTTCTATAGGCCCTTGACCTCAGGTGCTTAGCTTGATATAGATTCCTGACTTGATGAAAAATTAGCTCAATGTTTCCAAACATTGCTAGCTCCTCAATTTTCCTGTCTTTGGAAGCTCTCAAACCCAAGACAATAGCCTCATATTCTACCATGCTGTTTTTTGCTTCAAATTCCAACTTGTAGGACAAATATATGGTATCTTGGGTGGGGGAAATAAAAACTAATCTAGGACCAGCACTTTCCTTAGAATAGGCTCCATCAAAAAACATTTTCCACACAGAGGTCTTGGGGGGAGGCACTTTGCAAAAGGTAATAGGTTGCTTTCTAATTTCAATAGGAGGTTAAGGAACATCAGAGAGATGAAAAATAATGGTTTCTAAATCAATATCGACTGAGAAAATGGGGTGGTTGATGGGATTTGCTTCATCACTGATAATGTAGGCAAGTTGTGTTTCTCTGTAAAGCCTTCTATGTTCCCCTTCGAACACAAGAATGGTGGCATATGATAGATCGATCTGCAAAGTTCCCCCTAGTATTTTGATCCATGGTCTAGACAAAAGCATCCCAAACTTAGGAGGAATAGCAGCTACCTCTATATCCATGACGACACTCTTCATTAGCAATTGGAACAAGGAGATGACCATTTCTTTAATAACCCCGAGGCATTTCACTTTCCTGGAATAAAATGAATACAGGTCATGGTAGGTTTTTGTAACTTCCAACCCTAACTCATCCATGATAAGTTTAGGCATACGATTGTGAGATGCTCCTGAATCCATCAAGAAATTGTGCAACACCTTATCATGAATGCACAATGATGTATAAAAGGAAGGTGAGGAATCATCTCTACCCTCTACCAAATGGCCTAGTATAACAGCTAGTTTTTCATCTTGAAGGTTGACTAAGTCTATGGGATGAGATGACGATTTAGGCTGCCACACTTTGGAGAGGCACCTTCTGAATTCCTCAAAATTGATCAACCCCGAAAGAGGTACAGGGATCCTAATATTTTGAAACTCCTGCTCTAAGATATATGAGGAGGGAAGATTCATAATCTCCTTCACTTCTGGGATAAGGATATTGACCACTGATGGGGGATCTTGCACCTTCTTTTATTTATTGTTGTCTTCCACCTCTTTAGAGGGATTCTCAGTTCTGGTAGGTTGGTCAAAAATATCAAGCTTCCCCTCTTTGTTTTTTGACCTCAGATTATATCTATTTGGATGATTGGTAGCCTTTTCCCATTTTCTGAGCTCATTTAATTGACTATCCATGAGAGACTCCTCATATGTATCTTGGGTTAAATGAGGAAATGAGGAGGTGTCCCCAAGACAATGAATTTCAAGATCAAGCTCATCTTCCTCTCCTTCTTCATCATTAACAAGGTTATTTTGGAGAGGAACTTAAATTTTCTAATCATATCTATCTCTGTTTATTTGATCTCTTTGGATGATTTGGGGGGCATTGTCTGGTATTTTGAAGATACCCCTATTATCATCATTTTGGGGATACCTATATCTCTACTTTGATTCCAACTTCAACCTTTCCACCTCAATAGAAAGTGATTTTATCAACCTGGTTCTTTTATCTTCTGGGGGGTGGGAAACAGAGGAATCAGAGGTTGAAGCTTTAAATTTACCACTTCTCCTGTCTCTATCGGATTTGCTCCTGATTTTGTCTATTGCCAGTAGATTAGATTCTACTTCAAGGGATGCATCTTGCATATGAACCAATGAGGTGGCCCTTCTCTCTCTCAACAGGAGGAAAAACTTGGGGTCAAAATCACTAGCATAGGTAACCTTGGCTGAGGTTTCAGTAAGTTTTACTTCAAGGGGAATATTACCATACATCCTATTGAATCTTTTTGAGAAATCTAAAACAGATTCCCCTTGTTTCCTCTTAAGTGCCCCAAAATCTGTAATATAATAAAGAAAATCCTTTTTATCCCCCCAATGTATTAAAAATGTATCATATAGGGCTTGAATACCATCAATATATCTGAGGGACAAGCCCCTAAACCATTTCCTAGCCTCACCATTAAGGCTATGGAAAAAAACTCTCATCCATACATCTTGATTCGAGATGTCATGATTATCTGCAAAACTATAAAAGGCTTCAAGGTGTTCCTCTAAAATTATGTTTACCTCCCCCGTGAACTTGGGAAACACCTTAAGGTAACCTTCATCCAGGAGATCATTCAAAGGATAAGGTAAGGCAATAGGGGCGTATCTAGCAGCCACTATCTCATCCATTATGTCTCTTTGTGGATTAGCACCTACCATTGGGATGTGAAGTGGAGGAGAACCAGGAGGATATGGATATGGGACAGGTACAATTGCAGTTGTGTGTATAGGAGAAAGAGGCAATGACTGAGAGTTGGGGGAAAACACTACAGGGCTCAAGGAGACATAATTTTCCCCTTCTGTAAATGTAGAAACTCTAATAGGGGGAGGAGTAGTAAATCCTAGAGTGGGAAAATATTTTGAGGTCCTAGCTCTAAACCACTATATGATATCAAGGGAAACAAGGGTGTCAAATATTTCTCCTTGTAAACCAAGGCTAGGAGGGGAGAATTCAACAAGAAAACTCCCAAAATTTAAAATTCTTGAAACTCCAACAGATGGTATAATAGGAGAACTAGAAGCAGTTAATGGATTTTTTAAAGAAGGATTATGTAAATTACCATAATCACCTGGTACAATAGTTGAGGTACCTTCCTGAGAGGTATTTCCTTTTCTGATAACTTTCTCTAGGTTAGCTTCAGGTGTCGCTACAGGAAGCTGCAAAGTGGACCTTATGTGTCTGCTTCTGGGAGCCACAACTGAAACAGTGGAGTCGCCAGGTGTAAGTTGCGATCTTCAAGGTACTAATTTCTGATGCACCTTTAGAATCATAATTTATTTTTCATTCTTACCCATGAAAATGTCTTCAATTCATCCCCAGCAATGGTGCCAAGAATGTTAGCACTCAGAGTCACCCTCAGATTGCTGGAGGATAAGCCCAGTACCCATCATATTTTTTTGTGGATGTTGGTTTTATATGAGTGGAGTTAAATGGACAAAACTCAATATATGAATGATGTTCAACATGGAAGTGGACAAGAAATGCATAGGGAAGTGAGGGCCACAACTAACTTCAGTCAGTGAACTGAGTTTAAGTGTGACCAGAGGGAAGACTTAGTAAGAAATGTGGACAAGACTTCTATGGGCATCAAGCCTTCAAGCAACTTGGAGAAGCAAAACTTAGTCTCAAGATCACTCTTAATCTCAAGATTAAGAAACTGAAATATGTCCAAACAACATACTCACTACAACACAATGATCAAACCCACATCACCATGTAGCTACAACAACTTGACTAGATCCTCCATGCCCAAGACATTCAATGTAAGAGGGAAAACGATCACAAGGAAGTTGAGTAAAACTAGTCACGACTAATATTAATATGGAAGTCTCAAATCCGATACATAACCAGAGAATAGTTCTGGCATCAAAACATTACTAAATAGGGAGCTCTACTCAACCAATTGATGACCTTAACAAAATATTAAAACTATCTATTTATACTAAGAACATTTTTCCACCACCAAGAGTGTGACCTGGTCACAACAATGTCGGTGTATTCTTCTGTCAGAATGAACGTGCAACCCTCTATCAGACATGAGCTCAGATCAGCATGGGATTTGTAGGAAAATCTACCCACAGGGGTACCACAGGCTGACGATTCAGTCCCCATGGTCGGGCCTTCCATGCCTTCCATTTATGAAGAAAGCCGAGGTTTCAACCACCAGCTCTATTTTCATTAACTTCCTTTTCTTGGGATTGAAATGCAACTTAATTCTTGAGGGGAGGCCACGTGCTGCTCTTGGATAGGAATTTATACGAGCATGTGATTGCAGGGCTGCTCAAAAGTGGTTTAGGTTCAGACTGCTTTTGGGCCCGCAATCCATGACCTTTTGCCACATAGCACTTTTTCTTTATCGTGGTTTCAATTGTGGGACCTCTCAAGAAAATTATCGCTCGAGCATGTTGCATCCCCGTAATGAACTGTGGCTGTATATTTGGTTCCAATCTAAGATCTGGATGCACCTGCTAAATTTAGCGCTACTTCCAAGCTTAATCGCCTGCCAACTTTAGAATCCGCCAAACTGTGCCCTGGGGGAGGGGGACGCTACAAGTCCGCCCTAGGTACCACGGTATACCCCCGCAGTCACCTGTGTATGTTCCTAGGAAAGATAGGCAATTAGGTTGCCAGCACGTGAACAACTATCAGGCGGGTACAGTCGACAGTCCGAAGACCACAATGAGCAGGGTATCA